>JAJTUV010001986.1:0-217196 GCA_021653895.1 Mastomys natalensis
CAGTAGTTCCCAACCATGGGAAACTCCAGTTCTAGGACACCCATAGCTCTCTTCTGACTCCACAGGCACCAGGCATGTACATGGTACACATGCATACACGTAGATAGAAGACTCATACACATAAAAATTTTTAAATAAATATTTTTTTAAAAGTAATACTAAAAAATTTTAAATGAATAATTAGAAACTAATGACAAATAATAGAAAATTAGTTAAAGAACTAAATTTCCACTTACTTAATGAAATAGTTTATGGGCTTTATAGAACAAAGTATGGTAATAGCCAAAGCCATTTGGGATAGTGTTAGATTAAAACAAAAAAGCAAACAACAACAACAAAACACACACACACACAGATTAGATAACTTCATGTTCACCGACACAGGCATTGTTAAAGGAAAAAATGATAAAGGACAAAGCTACTTCTACAATATTGAATTTATGCTTAAAAGAAAGTATCTATATACATATTTAAAAGAATCTTCTAATGATTTCTTCAACGTTTAGGTGTGTGTATTTGTAAGGGCGTGTGTATGTGCATGAGCACATGCGTTCCTGGAGGACAGAAAAGGGTTCCGGATCTCCAGGAGCTAAAACACAGGTAGTTGATGTGGCACTCAGTGTGGATACTAGAACAGAACATCAGTCCCCTACAAGAGCAGTATGTGCTCTAACCACTGAGAAATCTCTCCAACCTCTTTATACACAGCATTTTTTAAAGACCAGAGAACTTATGAACCAAATTGTCAACAGTGATTGGATGAAGTGAGATTTGAATTCATTTCAATTTTCTTTTTTTGTCTACTAGTAATTCTTGACTATCCTATAATAAATACATCTTAGCATTTAAATGAAAGGACTGCTTTCAATAACAAAACCCAAAATATTTTAGTATCTTCATTCCAAGAAGAGAAATAAAACAAGCCATGCATCCCAATAGACATGTTTAATGATGACAATAGGAACAGTACTGCCTTGTAAAAGGGAAGCCAGGGCAAGGAGAAGTGGCTATTCACAACTAGAAGAAATGAAGACAGTAAGATAAAAGGCAGCAAGAAAGACTTGAGTCAGGTCCAAACTGAGCAAGGCTTATGAGGCTGTGTTGAGAAAGAGTGGTGACAGACGGCGCTGCGCGGACCCGAAATAAGGAGGATGATCAGGCTGGATTCCGCATACCTGGCAATGATGCCTGACACACAGCAAAGGCCTGAGTCAGGAAGGAATGAGGGAGGTGGCGTGAGATGCCTTCTCTCTTAGAGAAGAAAGGACACCTGCTTGTAAAGGTGGTGGCAGCATCTTAGCTGCTCTTTATTTGTGTTTATTCTTCTTGTAAAGTAGCAGGTGGATCAGGATGGCAGAATGCAAACAATGAGTTCTTCAGAACGCTGGCACTGAGGTTCCTTTCTTGGGTCTGCAATAAACTTAACTTGAGCAAAACGTCTCTCAGAAAAGAATGGGTGATCAGAGCTGCTGCTGTCTATCAGGCGTGCACTAAGCATACAGTGGTGGCCTCAGGAAAGAAGCAGATCACTGTACAGAGACCTGAGGAGCCGACACCAAATGTCTCCCTTCCTCCTCCTGCCGAGGTATGCTTTCCTGACATACTTTATACACAGATTGACTTCATTGAAACTTCGGTCCTGTTTGATCTGTTGACCTCTTATGACCAGAACTCTAATATTTCCCTCTGTGTATGATTTCTGGGTCAGTCAAGGTCAGATGTTTTTGTTGTTTGTTTGTTTGCTTTTTGTCTATTCTGAAAACATCGCTTAGGCCTTTCATATTCTAAACTATTCTCTAAATCCCTAGAGTATAAGCTGGTTTCAGGATTGTTTTCTCTGTTCCATATAACACACTGCAGTAGCAAACAAATGTACCTTGTCATGAGATACTAGCATTTTTCCCAGACATTACAACTTTGTAGTGAATGTAGTGATTTTATTAGTTAAACACACACACACACACACACACACACAAGAGAGAGAGAGAGAGAGAGAGAGAGAGAGAGAGAGAGAGAGACCACAGAGACAGAGAGAGATAGAGAGAGAAAATGAAATTTGTATTATGCTACACTGAGAGAGACCATCATTGCAATGATATGGAACTCTATAAGAAAAGTTAGTCTACAAGCACAGCTTCTGGAAAGAAAAAGGAGGGGGCGTCTGGGGAGGATAGAGGTGGGAGAAAATAGAGGAGAGGGGAGTGTCTTAGCTATAATTTCTATTGCTGTGATGAAATACCATGACCAAAGCAACTCTGAGAGGAAAATGTTTTCCATATTGTAGCTCATTATTGAAAAAAGTAAGGTCAAGAACTAGAAAAGGGCAGGAACTTTAAAAAGGCAGGATCCTGGAGGCAGGAGCTGATGCAAAGCCCATGGAGAGGTGCTGCTTACTGGCTTGTTCCCATGGTTTGCTCAGCCTGGTTTCCTATAAAACCCAGGACCACCAACCCCCGGGATGGCACCACCTACAGTAAGCAGGGCCCTATCAGCATCAATCAATAATTAAGAAAATGTCTTATGGCTGGATTTTAGGGAGGCATTTTTCTCAGTTGAGGTTCCCTCCTTTCAGATAACTCTAGCCAGTGTCAAGCTGGCATAAAGCGATCCAGCATAAGGAGAGAGGAAGGGAGAGAGAAAGAGAAAAGCACTATCTGAAGAGGTCTGTGGTCACAGTCTATATCATAGTACATCACAGTGGAGGCTGAAGCTGGCTGGAATTGAGCTAGTCAGGCACTTGGCAAGGACACCGTGTCTAATTGCCCTTGAAGTAGGAGAAAGTAACGTAGCCTATATAACACTCTTCCTCAGGAAACCAACCTGGTAAGTTACATCTGGAGTTGGCCATGTTAGGCAGCCCCAAGTCAAAGTTATAGGGCCACAGAAGCTCTGAGTCTGTAGGAGCTCTGCAGGGAAGAAAGGCATACTGAAAATGGGAAAGGAGCCACGTTATGAGAATGGAAGAGAACCAGCAGACAGATCCTAAGTCATTTCATTGGCAGAGCACTAGCGGAAAATGCTGGACCTCTTTTCCAGCGACCGGGCACATGTGCCCATTATTGGAGGCTGAGTTCCAGGCCATCTCAAGAGTCTAAAGCAGCAAAGAGGGAAACATATTTAACAGAGTCAAAGCTGCCTCAATTTTTATGATATTCTCCCATGGGCTACATACACTGTGAAATAACCCAGTACACTCCCTGGCACATCAGTGCTCTGGTCAGTAGTTCAACTCCATGTAAATTAATCATGATTTTGATGATCCATGGAGGGTCTCAAGCTCTCTTGACAGCCAGCTATTGAATTGCTGCTTATGCTGAGACAGGATGAATGTGTCTCTGTCTCTCCAGGCCTATTGCTCTGTGAGCAGACGACCATACACCTTAGAACAGCAGTTCCAAAAGTTGGATCTCTCGACATCTAGAGTAGAAACTGCTCTGTTTTGAAGTCACTGCATCAGGTGGCAGAGTTCACTTCTCATATCAAAGGGAGAATCCATCTACATTTCTCTTTCACTGGAGACTCTCTCCTGCAGCTGTTTGCGACTCTGTACTCCCTCCGTATCTTCTCAACTAATAGGCATGCAGATAATGAATGCCCTAATAATTGGAAGGCAGAGTGCAGACTGATCATCTGGAAATCATCAGACTTAAATATTCTGGATAAATACAGAAAACTTTGAGTAACACAGTTTTGAGGACTTCCTCCCCATGCAAAAATTAACAGTCAATTCTGGTGATCATAGTACCTTACAAATATCGTGGAAACCAACTATCAGTTTCATCTAGTTTAAAAATCAGTGCATTACCTGAGTGCAAGAGAAGACACAGAGGACACTTTAAGGTCCAGAGGGCAAATAAAACATTTTAATAAACGAAATCCACATGGCAGGATCTCTGCACTGTACCACTGTTTCTTTGCTGAGATTAGAACTCCTCAAAGGAAATGGGCTTTTTTTTTTTTTTTTTTAATTTAAGACTACATTTTCCAAAGACGCCGCTATTGCTCTTGCATGTGTCCCATCTACCTCCTGAAAGCAGCACCTGGTACACTCTAATTTGATTTCATAGTAAGACCTCACCAGCAACTAGTATATACTCAAAAGTCACAAAAGTTTAGTTAAGTCCTCTATTAGATCAAAGGGTGGGACCCACCAACAATGAGGATCCTGAAGCCCAGCTGTGCTAGCTATACCTCTACACGCTTATCCAGGTCCCCTCAAACACTCATGCATAATGTATTCTGTCCGCCTCAGATACCTCCATCCTCCATCCTGCCTTGTCAACTTTGCCCAGCCAATCCACATGCTCTTGGACCCTTCTGTGGACAGGACACCTTCTCTCCACGGAGCACATTTCTCAGACAATTCTCTTCCACAAGGGTCTGCTAGCACGAATAACATCTCCCTCATAGCTTGACCAGAGTGGAAATTTCATAGTACTTAATGGGAACACTTGGCATTTGATGTCTGCTCTATGGTATTGGAAAGGCATAAAAGCGAGGTACTCTTGCTCCTTCTCACTGCTCAGCATAGGGACTTGTAGAGCAGACCATGATACAGATCTGACATGCAAAGCTTCTTCTATCAGTGTCTTGTACTGTTTTTTTTTTTTTTTTTTAACTCAGTGAAATAATATCCTCTTTCTCAGGATTCAGGAACTAGTTTTAGACAGAGGCATCTCCTTTTGTACTCACACTATCTAAATTAAATAACCTATGCCACCTCTTCCCACTTTCTCGGAACATCCGACTGTGGCCTAGTTCCTACTTCCTGAAGAGACACCCGCATGTACACACAACTCACCACCCTACCTTTCCATACCCTACTTTTCCTTCAGAAGAGTCTGTAATGTAAATATTGTCATATCTACCACCCAGACCATGACAAATCAACTCCAAACAGAATAATTTAGTTCTCTATTTCTTTGCATTTGTTCACAGAATGGACTATAAAGTTCAATGTAACCACAATCTAGATAAACAAATGAAAGAACATTTTTCTTGGTTATAGACATTGAACCCAGAGCCTCATTCATGTTTATCAAGTATTCCACCAGGAACTACCATTTCCTGACCCAATGTAAAACTTTAAATGTGTTATTACACTTATGTATGAATGCATGCGTGTGTGTGTGTGTGTGTGTGTGTGTGTGTGTTCTGTGTGTATGTGCAAGCGCGCACGTGCGAGTGCTCATGGTGTTGTCTAATGGGGCGCATGTGGAGGTCAATTTTCTCCTCTCAGTATTTAGGTGCCAGGGATCAAATTCATGTTGCCAGGGAAGTGTCTTTACCCACTGAGCCATCTCTTTGGCACAAGAAAACCCTTTAAAGGTGATTGTGGATAACATTCAAATGGTACACAATATACAAAGAGGTATAGTAAAATAGTGCTCAAATTTGGAGACTACTAAAAAACAGCAACAACAACAACAAAAAAAACCCTGAAACTGGAAAAAAAAAAAAAACCTAAGTAAATATATACAGTAAATGTAAAGAAAATGCCTATACTACCAGAAGCAATATACAGAGTCAATGCAATTCTCATCAAAATTACAATGGCATTTTTAACAAAAATAGAAAAAAAAAAACTTTCCTAAAATTCACTTGGACACACAAAAGATCCCAATACACAAACAATCTTGAGTAAAAGTAATAACGCTGGCCATATGACAAAAGCTGATTTCAAGTTATTTGCAAAGCTATAATAACAAAACAGTATGGCACTGACATACAAAGACACAGGAGTGGAGAACGTGCCGTGCATGTAGTGCAGTGAGGTGAGATGCAATATGGCAGAATGAGAGGACCCAGAAAGTTAACCTGTATAACTACAACCATCTGACTTCTGATAAAGATTCTGAGCACACGATGGTGGAGAAACACACAGCAGAATGAACCTCAGTCTCTCATCCTGCACAGCTCAAATGAATCAACTCAAAATGGAGCAAAGACATTAATCTAAGGCCTGAATACTGTTAGAAAAAACACTTCAGAGGACAGGCGTTGGCACAGACTTTCTGAAAGAACTCCAGTAGCTTCAAAATAATAATAAAAATTGGCAGATGGAATTCCATAAGATCAAAAAGCTTCTATACATCAAAGGAAACAGCCGAATGAATGACAGATTATAAAATGAGAGAAAATCTTTGTCAGCATATATCTAATAGACTACTACTTAGAGAGTATAAAGAATTCAAAAAAAAAAAAACTAATTATCAAAATAAAATCTAGCAAACTATTGAATAAATGAGCTAATCAATGACCAGACAGTTCTCAAAAGATGCAGAGTAAAAGGTGAATAAACATAGGAAAGCACATTCTACACCTTACCCACCAAGGACTACAAAACTGAAATCACAAGGAGACAACTGCTGGTCAGAGTTCAGAGAAACGGAACAGAGATAACAGGAATGTCAATCAGACTGCTGCTATGGAAACAAGTATGGAACCCCATATAACTTGAAAATATGACCCAGCTAAACCGCAAGGCAATAAACCGGAGAAACCATCACATTTACATTTATTGTGGTACTATTCACAATAGATAAGTAATGAAATCTGCCTATATGTTCATCAACAAATAGATGGGTAAAAAAAATGTACACACATATAAATGTAAAAAGGTTACACATATACAATATGTACAACAGAGCTTTATTCAGCCATAAAGACTAATGAACTTATATCATTTACTAGAAAACAGATGCAACTTGAGATTATTGTATCAAGCAAAGTAAGTTAGACTCAGAAAGACAGATATTGTGTTTACTCATTTCTGAATCCTAGATTTTATATAGACACATAAAACCATTTATATATCACAATATATATATACATAAATATATATATATATATGGTATAATAGAAGGAAGGCTGGGAGAAGGAAGAAAGTAATACAAGCAAGATAAAAGGTAAGTTATGAGGGAAATAAAGCCAAGTACATGAAATACTGCAAAGAAAACATCTTTATGAAATATAGCTCTACATACAATGAGTACATGCCAGTAAAAAGAATAAATCAAAGTAATTTATATGAATCTTACAGAATATGTAACAATTACAATACTGCCAATCATGTATAGATCTCAAACATTTCCAAAAACATAACTTGGAAAGGGCAAATGTTAGATTATACACTAATTATTTATGTGAGTGTGTGTGTGTGTGTGTTGTGTGTGTGTGTGTGTTATATATATATATATATATATATATATTTTAAGCATGTATGTAGATTTTTTAAAAGTGCTATTAAACTTAAAAAAACAGATCTGTGGCAAAGGAAAGAAAACTGGGGTTAGATAAGACTGAAAAAGGCTTCAGTTTTACTTGAACATTTGGATTCTTTTCAGCATGGGGACCATGTTACAAATTATTTATGTAAGTTAAAGTTAATTTTCCAAAATGCTAAAAGAATACTTCAATACAATCACAGTGAAATGCTAAGACTATGCCTACAAGTCCTATTGTCCAACATGAACACATACACTGGCACCCAAGATGACTATATAATTACAAGGGGTAAAATATGCCAAAATTGAAGGATGACTATATTTTAAACATAAAAGAGGACAGGCGAGAATTCAGGAGGTTATGGGTCTTGCTGACATAAGTTAGATCCCTGGGACCTAAGAGTACCAACCCCAAAAGTTGTACTCTGAACCCCACTGTGCACCACGGTAATGCATGGGTATGGGTATGCATGGGTGCACACATTTAATGCCAGCACTTGAGAGGCAGAGGCAGGCAATTCTTTGTATGTTCAAGGCCAGCCTGGTCTAGAGTGGGTTGCAGGACAGCCAAAACTAAACAGAGAAACCCTGACTTGAAGGAGGTGGAGGAGGAGGAAAGAGGAGGAAGAGGAGGAGGAGGAGGGAGGAGGAAGAAGAGGAGGTAGTTAAGTTCAAAAGATACAACAGACAGCGTTGATTACCATCTAAGGTAGAAAAAATAACTTTATCCGATTGTTGTCTTACAAAACTATTAATGAAAAGTTATTGGACTTCAGATGTTACTATTTTAAGCAACAAGTGTGGGCAAGTAATAAATTTAAAAATAAAAATGGAAGTTTTCTTTGGCTTTTAAGTGTATTAAGCATTTCTGCAAAAAGGAATGATATTCATGGTTTTTTTTTACATTTACTGTTCTCTGGTTTTAAACAAAAACAGTATCTTCTGAAATATATACAGTCTAAATCCCAAAAGCATAAGTCCCATCAGATTATACTGCTAAAACTCAAAAGATATATCTTATCTTTAAGCCAACAAAATTATTCTCATGAACATTTTGGTTTCCCTTTCTCATTTCTGCAATTTCCAAAAAGTCCCCCAAAGGTGACTGCACATGCCCAGAAGCAGAGGGTGTGAGGTCCTTACATCACACCATTAGCCACTAAAAACACAGTCCAAGTACATAGATGAAAATATAAAAACCAATCCCTGACTGGGGAGTTTAGACTGTGTAAGCACACAGAGGAAACATCTGCACTGATTCCCCAATGCCTGACAGAGCCACTTGCCAGCAAGTGTGCAGGAGAGTCCACGAGAGGATGACTGTATTAGGTGTAGAAAGTCTGCCAGCATTTTCTAGCTCCTGCCTCTGGAGCCTGCACACCCTTCTCAAAGGTACTTGGCATTCAAGGTAACAAAAATTATACAAACACCCCTCTCTGCCATGCGGTCAGGGTGCGGCTGGCAAATGTTCCGTTAGTGCTGTCACTGAATGTAACTGAATAAACAGTGGTTTCACAGTCACTTTTTAAGCATCTTTAGCATGCGCTTGTGGAGAGGGCTAATGCTGAAAAGCAAAAGTCCTTGCAGAAGAGCGGGATACTCCTGTGATCGTAGTAATGACAAAACTTTGAAGGAAAGCAAGCTTACTTCCCTGCCAGGGCTCCACCGGCAGTGCACCTGGCACTGAGTTTAACAAGTACCCAGTGTTCTACCCCTGACTAACACAATCAATATTTTCCTTTAAACCCACAGCTTTTCCCAGAGACCCAAGAACTGCTGGCTCGGGTTCACACTGCTGATTTTGGTGACTCACTGAGCCATTCACCTGTGTGCAGCAGGTTCCCTGATTCTGGGCACCATTCCAGATAATCATCTCCTGAGGTTAAAACAACTTCTCAAGCTCAAAATTTAAAGTCCCCTCCACATTTAAGCAATTAAATCCAGGGTACTAAAATTCCTGAAGGGATAAATGGATGTGACAACAGTCAAGTGAACAAGGATGAAGCCTGTCCCATCCTAGGAGATGAAAGAATATAGCTGCTTTCTGGATTACAACAGAACATCCCACTTCTCCAGGGAGGACTTGTGGGCTGAGACATATACCACCACATCTGAAGTCTGTGCAATCTAAATGCTCATTCCACTGAGGAACCAATTAACACCTCTCTTACACAGGTAGGTCTGCCTCCCCTTTATCCCTAAATGGTTTGAAGGCCACAGTTAAATCTGTCCCATGCCTGTAAATGAGGCCCGCCTGCCACCTGTCCACCTGATACTTTCCTACCTGGCATTAACCAATGAAATCAAAGCATCAGTCATAGGAATAAGAACACTCAGATAAATTACACTACAGAATGAAGGCTTAAAGAGCTTACATAACAGCCATAAATTACTGCAAATTGCTGCACATCAAAAGAGACTTTGGCATACTGTGTGCTTCTTACGGTCAACAGATAAGAAAATTGCATCATACAAGAAGGCAGGCAGGTGTTTGCAACAGAGATAAGAGATTTTAGAAAATAAAACTCAGCAGTGGCCAAGGCACATGTGCACTCACACAGAGCCCATTTAAGTAAAAAGTTAAACGTATGCCAAACTGAGACCTAATGACTGCTAGAAAACTGCTTTTCTTACTCTCTTATGGGATCAAAGCCACACACGAGGAAGATGTTGCATAAACATGACCCATGCACGGATGCTAGGTGAGGGTTACCCCACTAATTTATCCCATTAAAAGTTAGGCACGGCAAGATGATACCAAAACCAGTTCCAGTAACAGAAGTCTTCTGAGAACCACCTTCAGTGCTGCTTCTGTTCTCTAAGAAAGCATCAGGACGTGAGAGCAGACAGAAAGGAGTGACCAGGACCACTTACGCTGATAGTGCTACTTCTTCATGAAGCCTCCTCTACTTATGGTGCTGACTGCAACCTGTGCATTTACAAACAGACAGCTTCTAGTAGCTGCCTTTTGGTATTAAAGTATCACCTCTGCTAAGCTCCAGAGCCAGCTTCATCTTTGTTCTACATAGAATTCCCATCTTGGATAAGCATGATGTAGGCACTTGTAATCACAGCACTCCAAAGACTAAGACCAGATAAACCGAGGACAGCCTGAGCTAAATTTCAATAAGTATTTTAGAAAAAAAGAAGACCATATAGAAAGTGCAAAGACCCTCCAAATAGTGATTCTGTGGGGAGGCAAGAAGAGAATGCAGGAGAGCAGGGGCAGCTTCATGAAGTAAAGCTGGATCAAACTATAAGTGACACAGAAGTTCACATTTTTGCTGAGAGTTCAAAACTAACCACAGGACGTAGGCTTATAACAAGTATAGCTTATGTCACTGAGGGAAAATTAAAAAGACAAGTCTTTTCTCCCAGGTCCTCTATGAAAGGAACTGAATTTGCTTCTACATCGAGGTATCTGTTTTGATACATACATTTCATCAGACTGTTATATTAGAGTATAAGACTACTAATACATCGACTTTCTGGAGACATTTTAGAATCTAGCCCCATTCAAAAGAAAAAGAGAAAAAAAAAAGAAGGAAGGAAGGAAGGAAGGAAGGAAGGAACCTAAGAATGTCATAGAAGCTGCATACTGTTTAGTGGAGAGGCCAAAACTGACAACATACAGATATTTTGGTGGCTTCACATAACATTTCCCTAAAACTTCAATTCAGAAAATACTCATCAAAGTCTGGATTTCTGTATTAGAGGACCTGGCAATAATGAGCCAATCACAGCCCACACTTCTCCCTGTCACCCACACCCATCAGTATCACTGACTGACATTGACTGCCCTGTTGTTATTAGCATTGTAATGTAGGGCATAATTTCATAGGCATCACAGCTTGGAAATACCTAAAAGGAAGAGATTTGCTACAGAACAAGATTGGGAGATGCAGCCAGCCAGGTGTGGTGGCAGGCACACACCTTTAATCCCAGCACTGGAGAGGCAGAGGCAAGTGGATGGAGGATAGCCTGGTTTACATAGCAAATTCCCAGGTCAGCCAGAGTTACATAGACTATGTTTGAAAAAATATATATTATATATAAATATATATTAGGAGATGGGAGGAAGATGGAAAGAAGGGACTTGATTCTAGACTTTGAAATTACATATAGGTTAGAGAAGTAGACATAGAGTCAGAACCAGAAGTTCTCCCCTCTGCCTTTAGCATAGCATTTCCAAGATTTTGGGTCCTTAGCACCAACATATGCAACTGTTCCCTATGCTGGTGGCTTTCCAAAGCCCATGAGAGTCATGACTCAACAACACTCAGCATGGCTTAGGAGGGAGCTGCCTCGGGACCAGTAGTACCTGAGACTCTCAGAGCTGCACTAACTTATTTTGATGTGTTTTTTTTTTCTTTTGTTCCCACCCATGTCTAGCCATCAGAACTCCTTTCAACTTGCTAACATATCAGAAAGTCAGACTGCGATGCCTAAAGTCTATCTAGACATCAAAGCAACACATGGCATACTATAAGCCTGGAAGAAAACTGACTACAGCTAAAAACCAAATATGTTTGATCCAGAAAGACGAAATTATACATTATTACAAAAGCATTAGAACAACATATACAAGAGATACACAGCGAAGGGATATTCATTAACTAACTTCAAGGAAATATCAGTATGGCTATATGAAATAAAATGTGTAAGACATAATTGCAATTTACTCCCCCATTGTATATAAACACACAAATATACATATATACATACCCATGCAACACACATTTATATGCATATATATAATATATATATATATATATATATAGCGCCAAGTATGAAAGAATTTGAGCTATATTACCACTACACTCACACCATATAAAAAAGAAAAAGGAAGATACTGAGAATTTACTGAGTCCAGAGTACACCAGTATCAAAGCATGCCATGTCACTTTATCAAACCTGCTTCTCCTGATCAGAACTGTCAAGCTCCATGTTCTTACTAGTGTTTGCAGAGTTTCCAGAAACATCTTACAATCCAAAGAGCCTTTTTATTTTTAGAATTACAGGATCACTGGTATAAAAAAACTAAAGTCCACATTCATGCATGGTTTCCACAAATTGGCCTTTTCCTCCCACAGACAGAAAAGAAGAATGCAAACACTCACTGCGGAGAGCTGGCTCCATGTGGATCGCAGTGGCTTATGGTGAATCACAATTCTCTCCTCTGGCTTCTGTTCCTTGGGCTCTGGTTCTTCATCGGAGTCTATATCAAGAGCCTTTTCTTTGTAGTTTTGATACAGAACTGCATTTTCTTCAAGAAAGCAAGTCAGATAAGTCACTAATTGCTCCCAATAGCTATCTACTTGCTCTAAAAACAACCTCTATGTTTATACAGTGTTTAGTGCTGGTTTAATTAATATCTGAAATGAAGAGACAAATATATCTTGTCACCAAAGAATTTAGACATTCCAACACAAAGTTCAATGTCTCTGTCTACTTCTCGTGAAAGACGGTCAGTCTCAACCCATTGTCATTTCTGGCTATAGTAAATCCATGTGTTAGGTTTTCTTCAGTCTAGCAGCGTTCATTCACTTACCTATTTAGCAAACATTTACTGTACATCATAATGTCTTATTTTCTAACACTAAAAGGGAAAAGATACTTCGTATGCCCTCATGAACCAGTAAGTCAGTAAGAAAATGAACTTCATACTCTGCATTTATTCATCCAACTGACATTTAGGAAATGTCTACTAGATGCCAGCAACTGCCAAGCAACTGGGAATACAATGGACAAAAAAGATGAGAAATCTCAGTGTTCATGAAGCGGACATAAAATCTAAGAGAACTGAAATAAACAACTAACTTTCATACTATTGCAAATGTGGCTATGTTGTCATGGAGAAAAACAAATGACAGGAAGGGGTAGGAAATTCTGGGAAGAAAGTAAATTCATTTTAAGTAGGGTGGTCTACAAAGCCTTCACAGAACTGACATTTAAGGCAAGACATAAGAGGTAAGAAGGCAAGCCATCTGTACAACTAGGGAAAGAGCTGTGTGTGTGTGTGTGTGTGTGTGTGTGTGTGTGTGTGTTACCAGTATGGAACAGAATGTCTGAGAAGACAAGAAGACAATTTCTGGTGTCAGTCTTTGCTTTCTTCTTTGAGACTTGTTCAGAGCTGCATACACCAACTCACCATAGGAACACTTGGGTTACACAGGAGCTCTATCCCATCTGGCTTTATTAGGTAATACAAACTGAGAACCCCAAGTTTGTGTTCCAAGCACTTTATCTGCTGAGCCATCTCCACAGACCAGGAAAGAATATTTCATGAGAGGGAACCTTGGGGCAGGAGTCTACCAAGTGTGTATGGACAAGGAGCAGCAAAGCCAGTGTGACAGGAGGACCAGGCGAGGGCCGAACTCATAGAAGATGAGGCGGGAGAGAGAGTACAGGGAAGGTCATGTCTGGTCACTGAAGGGACCCTGATTTTTACTCCAAGTGGAATTACGAGTTATTGAAGAGCTGTGGGCACATGATCTTACATAAATACATGCTGAAATAAGAGAAGTCGTGTGTGTATAGGAGCTCTGACAGAACTGCCAAAGTATGATACAACCTAGAGGAAGGAGGGACATCAATGAGGAAAACCCAAGCTCTGAATGTAGAGAAGCAGCAGAACTCAAGGAAAACGCAGATGGACAAACACCAAAGCAAGAGGAAATATAAACCCTGGAAGCACTAGTGAAAGCCTTGGTGGTTGTATGGCAGGTGTGTGCAGTGGTCAAACAATGCAAAATATGCTTACAGAAACGAGCCACACAGTCCAAATCCAAATAACCCATGTTAAACAACTGGATTTTATCCTGAGTTCAAAAGAATTCGGTTTCTTTACACTTTAGTAATTGTATTTCATCCTCAATACAAACAAAGTTACATCAATGGGCTAGTCAAACACTAGCTACCCAGGGAAGTAATTAGGATGCCAAAGGAGTAGTCAACGTAAGGTTAGAGAGACCTGAGCTTCCCCACTTAGCATGGACTGTGGACAGACTGGATGTGGGAGTAGAGAAAAGTAGGGTAAGCTTTCAAAACCCTCCAACTGTACAGACAGAAAGCAGGAGATACGAACATCAGAAGCAATTCTGGCAGAGATGAGGAAGATTCTGAATTTGGTGTAGGACTTGGCTTGTTAAAAATTCTTTCCTGCCTCAGCTTTTTCTCTTGGAAACCACACATAGCTCTGTGTGTACTGTATCTACGGTAGCATTAGAATATATGCAAGATTTTACTATTCTGTGATTACTCTACATAAGAAAATAAGTAAGTCAAACTCAGTTTCTGGGAAATTTTAAAGTATTTTCTGGGGAGGGACATGGCATATGTATAACATCATTGACACTATTTCCCAGTCATTCCCACAAAGAATGAGCTCTCATTTAACACATGGGACAGGGCTTAAGGATGCACAGGTCTTACATCCTTGTCACTCAACTGATGACTAGGAACACCTAGAACCTTGTACCACAAGTTCTCACAACTAGACAACACTGTTTTTAAAGATGCACTCCTGTATGCCATTAACAGTAAAGAATTCTGCATTCTTCACTTACATATATGGAAAAACGGATGTCTCCACCATCACGCATAAAAATAGACAAGATACTCAGAAACAGCTCTTGATACAAAGAGATAACACACAACTGTACTGACTTTAAAACACTCAAAATGTTCAAGTCTTTAAGGCATAAACAAAATCAAGCTGAAACTCTAAGAACCAAAACCAAACCAAAACAAAAAACAAACAAAAACATCTTCCGAAACAATGGTTCTCAACCAGTGGGTCACATCCCCTTTTCGACTGAAGGACATTTCACAGGGTTGCATATCAGATATCCTGTATATCAGATATTTACATTATGATTCACAGCAGTAGCAGAATCACAGTTACAAAGTGGCAGTGGGATAATTTGATGGCTGGGGGTAATCATAACATAAGGGCAGCATTAGACAGGTTGAAAACCACTACTCTGAAGGAAATAGAAGTCTGAAGGTTGTTGATTTCACATTCATACAATGGTTTAGGAGACAGCAAGGACAAAAAGCAGCAGTTCTATGTCCCTAAGCTTATGTTGCCACAGGTATCCAGGAGGGACCAGTTACTAAAACTCTCAGGGCTTTTGATTTCCCCAGTTGTAGAATCGAGGAGATGAATTTGTCCCAACTGGTCAAAGTACCATATCTGTGTTTCTTCTCCAAATAACAATTACTTTCTCCAATGTGTACAAGGTCTTGATAAAATACTCATTTGTCCATAAGCAGGCACTATTTTACAGTCATCCAAACTGTGTACTTTACATCTGCATGGTTTTCTATTACCTTTTCTTATGGAAGGGCATACTTACCTTCATTATTCATTAAAGGATGGAAACTCTCAGCATTTCAAAGCTTTGAAGAAAGTAAGTCTACTCACAGTCCCCCAGGAGCTTCTGGGCTGCAGCTGGGGCTGTTCCCGGTGCTCCCCCCACCCCCCGCCCCCCTCCCACCCCCCAGTTGGCCCCTTGACCCATCTATTTACAGAGTCCACTAATCTGATTAGCATGTGAACACCTGGCTGAAGCTGCTTTTGTTTTTGAAATTCTCAACAACAAATAATACACAGGATAAAAATTCCTAAGATCATAGGGTTTTTTTTTTCCCCTCCAGAAAACCTGCATTTCCCCAAAGGTGAAGCTTAGTAGGAAAACAGGAAGTCAGAAATGAAACTCAAATGTGGAAATACTGCAAAAGAAATAGTTAGGAAAAATAAGGGGGGGGGGCGGGTTGGTAGCTAGAGAAATACCACAGAGGATCCAAGCATCAGTCTCAAAGAGCCTGAGTGAGAAGCTAGGGCTTTCTCCACCCCCACGTTGTGAGGCAGGTGGGGATGGAGCCAAGCTAAAAAGAAACGAAAGCTCTCTAGATATAAACTGAAAAAGTTACCAGCTTATAAACATGCCCCCTATGGATAAACAAGGTTAGCTAGGTGAACACAGCTTTGTGCTTGATAATCCAAGACAAAGTTGGTCGTTCTTGTTTTCTTTCTTTCTTTTTTTTTTCCATCCCAAGTGTCTTTGTTACTGCAGTTAGGTTTCAACTTATAATTGATGCACCATATTGAAGCTGCAATAAAAGTCTGGAAAATTAAATGCTTACCTTCCCCATCAAATGTTCCTTGTCCTTTCAGCATTTTTTTCTAAGAGACAAAAAGAGAGAGAGAGAAAGAGAGAGAGAGAGAGAGCGCAAACTGTGTATGAATAAGCCAGTACAGCTATTTTAAGTTAAAGATCTTTCTGTTATTTCCCTCAGATTTCCAAAAGCACATGGCAGAGAATCCCCATGGCAATTAACCACAACAATAAAATAAAGTGTGGAGCGTCCCCACATCCCGTTAAACTAGAGAAAGAATCCTGCTCATCTCTCTGTGATTCACTCTCACTGTTAGACTGAACTTTGCTATCCCTGACAGCTGGGGGGGAGGGGCACATAAAATGTTATGTAATGTCTTTCCTTTAAGACTATATGTCTAAAACAAAACAGGCTTGCTTGTGTATTGCATGTGTGACATTTCTATAGACTGGTTCCAGTTGTCTGATTAATCAAGAAAAATAAAAGTGACTGCCCTATTGCTTAACTCATACTCCAAAGCAACCCTCCCTGGTTGTCCCTTTTCCTTTAGGTCACGGTGGGGGAAAAAAAATTAGTAAGGGCAACTGCTAGGCCTGTATCAGGGCACAATACCTCACACCCTCACGAAAGTTCTAAGCTATTAGTTTGTCAAAAACATTCATTGATTAATAATAATAAAACACAAACATGGGGGGCAAGGTGACTAAAATAAACAGAAGGCAATGCACTGTTCCACGATTTGGGTAGCTGAATTAAATTCCTGTGCCATGAGCATTCAGTTCTAACCCACACGTTCATATTGGATTTAATGAACGGCATGTGAGCCTGCCCAGTCCTACCTTTACCCTTCCCAGGCTAGAGAACCTCTCCTTGTCTTCCATTACCGCCTTGAGGATAGGCTGGGACATTCTGTTCTTCTTCTTTGAGCTGGTGGGACTGTCAAAGTCAAAGCCGCTGACCACTGCCCTTCGGTAAGACGTGGACCGCAAGCCTCGCCGTAGGGAGCCCGGGCTGTCCATGTCGTTGTCCACTTCGCTTTCCTCCCCTTCGTGGCCCACGGATGCTCCCAGTCCCTCCACCATGCTGCGCACCTTGAGAAGCCTCCTCTGGGGCTCCACGTTCTGACTATTGGATTTACTCAATTTAATTTCGGAGGCAAGACTTTTGGGGATAATCTGCTGCTTTCCCATCTTGAGGGCCGCCGGGCTGTTGGTACTCAAAACCACGGAAGGGTTCGGGAGCTCATTCCCTTGGGAGGGAAGCCTTTGGAGCGGCAGTTTTTGTTCTGAAGACTTGTGCTGGGGAGCAGGAGAGAGTCTCGAGGGGACCGGCTCTAAGTCCCCAGCTGACTGACCAGTTTGTGATACTGGGCCAGATGAGTCGGTTTTAGAGGTAAAGCCATTGGCAGTGGGCGAAGATACCTTACTGGCAGTCACTCCGGTGCGGTCCTCATCAGGGGCGCAAGAGGTCGGGATGTCTGGAGTCCGGGAGGCGCGCGACAACAGCGCCGATGGTGAGGCCACCGTGCCATTAGCAGCGGACTTCGAGGAGCCGCCCGACGCCGTGTAAGAAACCAGGGGTGACTTGGGCCGTCGGAGTCGAGGAGAAGCAGCTCTGTAGTCCGGGGACACGGTGCGACCATTGGTCACCGGCCTCCGATGCGCGCACAGAAGTTGGGGGCTCCTGGACACCGTCCTGCCGTCCGGGCCGGCGGGTACGCGAACCGGGGTCTGCGACGTGGGCAGAGCAGCCAACTCCTCCACCGGGAAGTCAGTGATCAGCAGTCCGCTGGGGCTCTGGTACGACTGTGGCCGCGGCTTGCTCCGGCCGAGCAACTGGAGCGGAGGGGTGGACCGTCTCCGCCACAAAGGGGTGACGCCGTTGCTGGAAAAATCCACCTCGCTTTCGCCGTCCATAGCGGGGCCTTTGGGCCGGCCCCGAGAGGAGGAAAGCTGCTCAGGTTGCTTAAGAGAAAGGAACTTTGCCTCCGGACAACTAGCCTTGTCTGGGAGCCTAGCCGGGTTCCAGCCGGCGGTCACACGGGTGTCGCGCGGGACTCGGCAGCGCCGCACTTACCCGCCCTTTCTCGGGCACAGCGCCTCCCGCCACGCTGAGCGACAGAGGGCTGAGATCCGAGCCGCAGCCGATCAGATGAATCCGGTCTCCTCTGCGTCCTTCCCGCGCCCCAAGCCCGCCGGCACCTAGAGAGCTCGCCGCCACCACAGGACCCTTGGAAAGAGTTCAGCTGGCTGGGACAGCTCGCCACGGGACGCTCCCCCGCGTCTCCATCTAGCCGCCCGCCCCGAGCCAGTCCACGCGGCCCCCGGTATGCGTTCTTCAGTGCGCTCACCCTTCCGGGAGTCCAGAGCACAGACCAAGGAGTGCTCCCTGTCCCCGTGGGTGGCCTGGGTCCTCACCAAAGCGCGGAGACAACCGCTCAGCCCAGGGGTAGCAGAGGCCCTCCGCGCAAGGCCCGCCCCCGCGGCGCAGGCCCCGTCCCCGCGGCGCAGGCCCCGCCCCCGCGGCGCAGGCCCCGCCCCTCTTGGCCCTGCTCCAACGCGCTGGGGAAGCTCACAGGGAGGTGCCCTGGAGTTCCCGCCCCCGCCTGCCCAGAGAGCGCTCAGAATGTTTGCAAACTGGACGCGCACACCTGAGCTAGGTGTCCAGACCGGAGGACCAGAATGCAGGAGCGCGGGCGGCTGCCCTAGGGGCCTGCTGGAGGGCGTGGTCGCAGATCCGAACCCAGCTTGGGAATGATCAAGAGAGCAGAGAAAGGGGTACTTAATGATCCCCGATCCCCGGAGGAGGAGGTTGGAAGGGTGGTGTCGCTGCGCCACTTCTCTGGGCCACTTGTGGGCTTCAAACTGACCCTCACTCCGGGGTCTCACTCATCTACTTGCAAAAATGTATAAATAGGCGGATTTGCTTGTATGCACTCAGAGGAGAACTGGCTGAGAGGCCAGGTGGAACGTGACTCTGCATTTCCTAATCTTTGGGTCTTATATGTTTCAAAGTCACACAGTAAAAGTAAACAAATTACAAAATACTTATTAATGTGTAGTTGTGTATAATATAAATTGAAAATCTGTGTGTAGAATAAAATATTGTACAAGAAGTAAATTCCAAATCCTTATTAGCGATTAAGAGGCTGGATAGAGGTGGGCCTACCCCTACAGCCTAGTCTTTTCTCACTAGCTTTATTCAGCCAAGCCAAATCCACAGCCTTAGAGCCTTCACTTTTATTTCTTGGCCTTCTGGCTTGTCACTCCATTGGAATGGGAATTGGAATACTCCCCGTTGGTTATTTCTCCAACCACCTGATCTCTCTCTCTCTCTTTTTTTTACACTAATTGAAATTTGTACATCTGTATGCTTGCTAATATGTCTATGTATTAATCCTCAATCTAGTCTGCCTTTGCACTGTAGTCGTGAAGAGGGCAGGGACCATGTGTGTGGTTTCACGCACACAGCAAGTGATAAATATCAGTGGATCAAGTAGATGAATAAGAGAAATGAACCTGGCCCAGTGATCAGTCGTCTTTTAGATGTTGGTTGCCAAGTTGGCTATGTCTTGGTGAAATTGCAGTTATGTAAGAATAGTGAGGCGACCTGAGAAGACATGATTTTAGTTGATTAGATCTGTAGAATTGGTGCTGTTAGCAAGACACATGGGAGTCTCCAAGCTTTCAACGTTCATGTGAGCACCTACAGTTTAAAGCAGTGCTTCTTTCTGCTTTGGGTAGCAAAAGGAAGTGGTATCTATGTAACTTGGACATATGAGTTGCAGCATCATTTGGAATCCTTCATATTTACTGAAAAGATAGTTTTTAGGTTAGCTTATGCAAATTTTTTCTATTGTGCACGTATACAAAGTGTAAAATATAAGCAGAGTGAGTCGGTTGAGGTTTTATGCTATTGTTTTAGAACACTTGTTTTCACACAGCTATTAATATGTATGGCTTTTCCCCTACAAAAAGTGCACTGTTAATACAATATTTTTTTTTCTTTTTCACATTTTCTAGGTCATTTATTTATCACAAATCTAAAATTTTACTATATTTGGCTATACAGAATAGCTCACTTAATTATATTTTGTAGAATATAACAAACTCTTTGATTTCTTTTAATTTTATTTTGTTTATTTACATTCCAGTCGTTGCCCCCCCTCCCAGTCTCTCCTCCCAGGATTCCTCATCCCATTCTTCCTCCTCCATGAGGGTAGTCCCCAAACACCAGGCCTCCTGCTTCCCTGGGGCAAGTCTCTGGAGAATTAAGCACATTTTCTCCCACTGAGGCCAGACCAGGCAGACCTATGCTATATGTGTCAGGCGCCTCAGGCCAGCCCATGTATGTTCTTGGTTGGTGGCTCAGTCTCTGGGAGCTTCCTGGAGTCCAGGTTAGTTGAGACAGCTAGTCTTCCTATGGGGTTTCCCTTCCCTTCATCTTCTCCAATCCTTTCCCTAATTCAACCATAGGAACTTCCCCAACTGCAGTCCAATGCTTGAGTGTGTCTGTGTCTGTCTCAGTCAGCTGCTGGCAGGGCTTCTCAGAGGTCAGCTATCCAGGCTCCCATCTGTAAGCATATCAGAGCATCAGTAATAGGGTCAGGCCTTGGCGAGTGCCTGGTGTAGGTGTGGTGGCACACACCTTTAATCCCAGCACTGGGGCGGTAGAGTTATGTGGATCTCTGTGAGTTCAAGGTCAGCCTGGAGCACAGAGCTAGGTCCAGGACAACCAAAGCTACACCAAGAAACCCTGTCTTAAAAAAAAAAAGGAAGCCAAAGAGCATGTTGTAGTTTATGTCTGGAATTTCCCTTCGAGCTACTAATAACCATATTGAAGTTTTTTATTCAATATAATTACATGGATCTCTCTCTCTCTCTCTGTGTGTGTGTGTGTGTGTGAGTGTGTGTGTGTATGTGTGTATGTGTATGTGCATATTGTCATCACAATAACTTGTCCAATTGCTTCTTGGTCAGTTTCAAAAAACATTCCAGCTTCAGAAAAGTTTCAAAAGCAGGACTAAGTACTCTTTAAACCTGGAATGAAATGGTACTTTGAGCAATGTAGTTCACTGGTATATTCAAAAGCCATATTGAATTACTGGAATAGTCAATGGTATACTGTAGGATATATTTCTGTATTTACTTTTATTGTGTTTGGCACAATAATTTAGCTAATTTAAAGGGAGTATGTTGATTGGACTTATTACCTTTGCTACTATGTCCATGTACCTTTTATTAATTAAATATTCTTTCCACAAATACTTATTTAATGCACTTAATAGTGAAGCAACAGGCCAGGCCTATTTGAAGATTACAATTTGTCTCAAGTAACCAAAAAAAATAAATAAATAAAATTAAAATGACAGCAGAAGATGCTCAAATTGAGTAAGATCTGAGACACTCCCTGGTCTATGGAAACCTCTGTTAAAGGGGCATAAGAGGGGCAAAATATTTCAAGTAGAAAAGAATTAATGGGCTTCTGAAAAAGATGTTCCAATGTGAATATACTGTGGGACAAGGACTAGACTACCCACATTTCTTAAGTGCCAACTATATTAATCTAGTGTACAGATCTGGTAGATGAATTCTGTTTAGAATTCATCTTGGAAGATGTATAGGGCAGCCAAATGGGGCTACTTCACAGAGACTGAAAGGGAAGGATTTGGGCATGTGGCCCAGGGAAGACAAAGGAGCACACTGTCCCTCTTTGTTCCTTTATTGGAGAGCCTGAGGATGGCCCCTAGATAGCTGCAGCACACACCTACAGAATCGCAGAAGCAGCCAAATAAGAGTCTGCCTGTCTGTCCTAGTGAACAATACTGTGGATTCAGGTGTTGTGGATTGAGGAGTAGGCTAAGTGTGTGTTGGGGGATGGGGGAATAGCCTAAAGTCTCAGTTCCATTGACAATCCTAGGATTAAAAATTCCAGTTTAAGAATTTAGGGATTCTAGTTCTTTTAGAAGTGGACTATCTCTGGAACACTGGGCATAGCAGTAGGAAGTGCATAACCTGGGCATTTTGATGTGATTAATGTGGGTTGCTTTCTAAGCACACCTGAATATATACAAGATCCCTGTACTATCCTTCCTCTGTGCACAAGTAAGCATTTGTTTGCCCATTATATAAAACCCTGTGTTCCTTAGGCTTTCTGTCAAGGGCTTCCTGCTGTTTGGATACAATCACAAGGAGAGAGCAAGCTTGCTCTTCTGATTTTTAAGTCTCTGATTTGGATTTTTTTTTGATACAAATAAAAATCAGACATGATATCTGGATGGTAATAATATCAATTTTGGTTAACCAAGATAAAGAATTCACAGTTGCAACTCTGAGGAGGCTCTACAGCATGGCCCATAAGGAGAAGGAAAGTGCAAAACTGTTTCCCAAGGGTCCAGCAGTCTACTGGTTTCAGTGCATGTGGGGAGGAGACCAAGCCCTTGGCTTGGCAAAGGCCCTCTTTCTTTCTCTTCTACTCAGTGACATGGGCTCGGCAAAGGACAACTTGATTGTTCAGAGGTTCTTAGAGTTCAGTTATGATCCTTGGGAAGGTAGTAGAGACCTCTGCAATATTTGCAATATTTATTTATTCTCTTCCTCATTTCCTCCCTTTTCTGTGTCTCTGTCTCTCTGTCTGTTTTTGTCTCTCTGTCTCTCTGTCTGTCACTGTCTCTCTCTGTCTGTCTCTGTCTGTCTCTCTGATCCACACTGGATATATTATTCTGTAGACATGAGTTTAGTAGGATGGTCCCTTCCTACTCTTGATCCATGGGTCTGATCTAGTTAATGGGACAAGTCATTGTCTGCCTCCAGGGACACAACCAAATTAGAAAACGCAGCATGATTAAGGACAAGGCTATGTGAAAGTTGAACCAGAAGGGGAGCTCTTCCTTCTGTCTTATTATTGTGAGGGAATTACTGCTAGGAGGCAAGAGCCAGGCCTAGGTCATTGCTCATCTGATGTATGCAGAATCCTTTAGCTAAGCGGTCAGAACTCAGCTATTGTGTACAGTCTCATCATACCATTGCTAAGGGACAGAAATCTTCATGTAGCTCTCTTTGGACCTTTTTTAAAAAATATATTTATTATTTATTATTTATTTATTTATTTATTTATATTTTTTTGACAACAAGAGCTTTCCCAGATGTTAGATAAAATCTGCCCACAGAGAATATTTATATGTGAATGGGAAGCAACAGCCATGTATAACTTCTGCCCACTGGCGTACTCCCTGAGTAAGGGTTTATGAAGGGAAGGGGGGGGGGTGCTGAGGTTAGCAAAATGGCACTGTTCCTGTGCCTCAGGAAAGGGTAGGCCCATCTATCTGGCATGCCCTCATGCTCTTGCCAACTGTGTCACTTTGCCTGTTCCGACTCTAGAAGACTCCAGAGAAACTGCCACTCCTCCTTATATTTCCATTGGAATGGGAAAATAACTTTTTTCATTGATGAGGTGGTATCGTAGCATTTTTCCTACTGTGACCAGGTTGCTAATAGATCTCTTTGCCTGCATCAGTTACAGCTCCCTGCCCTCCTCTTAGGTCCTAAGCAGAACCACAAAGACTGAAGCAGGGATGGAGTTGGTCCTGATTTATTTTCTGCACGCCTTTCTGTAAGTAACTTGTTCCACAAAGATTATTTGGACTCTGTGGACTAATTTGGGTTACATAACCCAGAGAGATAAAGAAACCGTAGAGCTTTGGCCTTAGCAGTATTGCTGCCTTTTCAGAATTTTCCTCCACAGACTTACATCCTGTTTGCAGGTTGCTTTTCAGTCTAAGAATTATGAAAACATTTTTGGAAAGTAAAGTCTAGTAATTTAAAATTAAAGTAATTTAAAATTATCCTTCTTTGCCTTGGATTTTTTGGTAAACATATTCTTCTAAGAGATTGTCATGGAAAGGAGGTTCTAATTGGGAGTCTGGCCTATTTCCTAACAATATTTTAGAAATGGAATCTAAGTAAGAAAGAAATGCAATGGTCCATGGTTCATTTAGTCTCCTTCAAAGAGGGAACTGAGAATGACTTCTGTTTTGAGGTGGTTATTTTGTTTGTTTTGTTGTGTTTTTGTTTTGTTCTCTTTCACAGGAGGAAAAGGTGAGAAAGATTTTTGGGTAATAGTTAGTTCCTGTTATTTCCTTCTTTTCTATTTTTGTTTAGGATTTGGTTCTGGTTTTTGTCCTACCACCACCAAGAAGGCAATAGTCTCTAATCTGTATAGATATAAGGTGAGCTCAGTCTAGCCGGTGCCAGAGGGGCAAACTACTTTTTAAGGAGATAATGGCCCTTACTACAATTGAACAATGGTTAGACACTCTAAACACTCTCCTTTTTTTCCTATTATCCTACTTAGTATTAATTTCCTACACAATTTAGAATCACCTGGGGTACAATAAATAAGTAAAAGGAATCTCAGTAGAATGGTTGCTTTTATTGGGTTGGAGTGTGGGCATAACTGTGAGAGATTGTCTTGATTGCTAATTGATATAAGAAGGCCTCGTCCATTGTGAGCAATACTATTCCCTGGGGTATGGTCTTCAGCTATATTGAGGAACTAGGGAAAATTAAGCTGGAGAGAGCCAGCAAACAGCATTCCTTCATGATTTATGCTTCAAGCTCCAGCCCTGATTTTCCCTAGTGATGAGCTGTGACCTGGAAGTGTAACCAAAACCAACTTTCATCTCCTAAACTACTTCTTATGGTGATGTTTTTTTTTTTAATTGGAAATTTTATTTACATTTCAGATGTTCTCTCCTTACCCCATTTCCCCCCCTCCCTCCCAGGAACTCACTCTCCCTTCCCCCCTCCTCCTGCCTCCACGTTGGTGTACCCCCACCCACCCTCCCCCTGTACCTCAACTCCCCACCCTCGAATATCCCCCCCCCCCGCGATGTCCAGCCTTCATGGGACCAAGGATCTCTTCTCCCACTTATATATAGCTCCCTTGCATATATAGCTGGAGCCATGGGTCCCTCCCTAAGCGCTCCCAGGCTGTGGTTTAGACCCTGGGGGCTCTGGTTGGTTGCGATTGTTGCTTTCCTCATGGTGTCACGAATCCTCTCAACTCCTTCAGCCTTCACTCTATCTTCTCCATTGGGAACCCATGATCAGTTTAATGGTTAGCTGTCAGCATCTGCCTCTGAGTATGTCAGACTCTTGCAGACTTCTAAGGAGACAGCTATATCAGGTTCCTGTCAGCATGTACATCCTGACATCCACATCAACGTCTACCTTTGGTGACTGCACATAGGATGGATATCCAGGTGGAATGGTCTGTAGACGGTCCCTCCTTCAGTTTCTGTCCTGCACTGTGTCTCCATATTTGCTCCCTTGAGTATTTTGTTACTCTTCTAAGAAGGACTGAAGCCCCCCCTACTTGGTCATCATTCTTCATGAGTTTTATGTGGTCTGTGAGTTGAATCTTGGGTATTTCAGGCTTCTGGGCTAAAATCCAATAATCAGTGAGTGAATACCATGTATGTTCTTTTGTGACTGAGTTACTTCACTCAGGATGATATTTTCTAGTTCCATCCATTTATATAAGAATTTATCAAATTCATTGTTTTTAATAGCTGAGTAATATTCCATTGTATAAAATTACCACATTTTTTGTATCCATTCCTCTGTTGAAGGGCATCTGGGTTCTTTCCAGTTTCTCGCTATTATAAATAAAGCTGCTATGAACATAGTGGAGCATATGTCCTTGTTATGTGTTAGAGCATCTTCTGGATATATACCCAGGAGTGGTATAGCTGGGTCCTCAGGTAGTGATATGTCCAATTTTCTGAGGAACCGCCAGACTGTTTTCCATAGTGGTTGCACCATCTTGCAATCCCACCAACAATGGAGGAGTGTTCCTCTTTCTCCACATCCTCGCCAGCATCTGCTATCACCTGAGTTTTTTGATTTTAGCCATTCTGACTGGTGTGAGGTGGAATCTCAGGGTTGTTTTGATTTGCATTTCCCTGATGACCAAGGATGCTGAACATTTCTTTAGGTGCTTCTCGGCCATTCGCATTTCCTCAGTTGAGAATTCTTTGTTTAACTCTGTACCCCATTTTTTAATAGGGTTAGACAACCAAATAACCCTATGGTGATGTTTTTTATCAGAAACAGAAAGGATCCAGGTGGTGGTGGCATGGGCCTTTATCTCAGCACTTGGGAGGTAGAGGCAGACAGACAGATCAAGTCCAGCGTGGTCTACAGAGTGAGATCCAGGACAGGCAGGGCTACACACAGGGAAAATGTGTGGAAAAACAAACAAATGAAAACAAAACAACAAAAGGGAGATGGAAGAAGAAGAGGAGGAAGAAGAGGAGTAGGAAGAGGAGGAGGAAACAAGAAGGAGCTAGATCACTTACCTTCCATCCCTGTAAAAATAGAATCCCTATCCTTCCCTTTTAAATTCACTACACCAGTCACTCTGTAATCCTATTAACTGCTGAGTGAGTATATGAAGAAAGGATTCTCTCACCTTCCTGTGGTTTGAGGACTTTTTTTCCCCCATGCATTTTCACCATTCCCTGGCCAGGAGCTACCTCAAAGCACAATTGCATGCTGATATCCTTGAGGAATAGGACAGGGTTGGTATGAAAGTCACCACTGTTTTTAGTTTGGAAGGTTTTTATCATCATCGTTGTTGTCGTCAATGATATCATCCTCATCATTTTCGTTATTGACATAAACAATCCATCCTACATAGAGAACTGATTGACCTTTTGGGGTCCTTTTGTCCTCAAGGCTACCCATAAAAATAAACTGTATCTTTCCATCTCTAAATAGAAATAACTTTCTCCGGTGTTTTGAACAGCAAATCATTGTAATAAAATCTGTTATTTTTAACTCCAAGAAAGGAGGAAGGGTTAGGTCAGGAATAAAATAGGCTAGAATTCATGGAAGTAGACTTAGAGGATTCTTTCCTCTCTCTCTCTCTCTCTCTCTCTCTCTCTCTCTCTCTCTCTCTCTCTTTCTTTCTTTATTTCTTTCTATTCCAAATGCTGCCCATCTCCTGGTACTCCTGTTACAAAGTCCCCACCCCCACCCCAATCCCATCCCCATCAAGTCTCTGGTGTCATCTCCCACTGAGGCCAAACAAGGCAGCTCTGTTGGAAAACAGAATCCACAGACAGGCACTTGCTTTAGGGACAGCCCCACCCCAGTTGTTGGAGGACCCACGTGGAGACTGAGCCTCAGGTCTTCAGTGACCACACCAAGGAAAACTTGCAGGCAGATTTGATCAGCAGGGCTGGGTTTCTCCGTTGTCCCTTGTGTCTGAAAGATGCAGCATACATTTGGATGGTCCACAACCATCATGAAAATGATTGACAATTGACAGTAAAGATCTCCAGTGCCTTTGTATTTTGAGGAGAAGATCTTAATTTATTCAGAGTGAGTAAGCGCTCAGAGAACCCTCTAAGTTCACGTGACTAGCAGCCCCAGTCAGGTTTTTGTGTGCTTGAATTTCAAGGATGAGATAAGCATTTTAAAGGTTTCTCTCTTCACTGGATTCCAGGCTGAGTACACAGTATAGAAGAACAGGACCTTTATCTCTTTTAATAATTACTTGCCTGGGGCTTTGTTTTATTTACTTAAACACTTTATCAGCAGTTATTAATTATACTTAAAGGGTTTGATTATGGGATTTTCATACATACACATACATAATGTATTTAAATCTTGTCAATTCCTCCTTATTCTCTTGTCTGCCTCCCACTTCCACTGGTACCCTACCTCTTCTCACCCAGTTCCCACTCTACTGTCATATCATCTTCAAGGGTGACTCAAAATGGGTTTAATCAAGGTTGCTTACTAGAACCTGGGTTAAGGGCCATTTACAGAAGTATGGGCAACTTACCAGTTATACCATGGGAGAAAATGTCTCCCCTCTCCCAGCCATGGTTAATTGTATATAAATCCTCACAAAGTGGCACAGCCTTGTGAGCTTCTCTAACCTTCAAGAAAGAATGCTGAGGAACTCAGTCCCTACAAGTTTTGTGAAGGTAACTATAGCTGTTTTGAAGCCATGGCCAAATATGCCATAAAGAAAATGGTTAAGAATGCTTCACCCACTTCTTCCAGCTCATGTATTCTTTCTACCCCTTCTTCTGCCTTGTTCCCTGAGCATCACAGGGCATGATATAGATGTTCCACTTAGGGCTCAGTTTTCATCAGTCACTTATTTTCATCATTTGGACAAGTTGTGTGTCTCTGTAGCAAATAAATAAATAAATAAATAAATAAATAAATAAATAAAATAAAATTTCTCCAACTCCAGCCAAAGTCGACATTGTCTTTAACTATAGTGGTAAGACACAGATGGTGTAAAAACTGGGATTATACAAAAGCAAAACCAAAACCAAAACAACAACAAAATCTTCCTCATTTCCTATAGTTTCTTCCATGGCCCTTTAGGGGCATCTACTATGAACAATATGCTCTAGATGCAATAAACACGTTATGGCAGATGCAACAAGCACATAGAGCTGCATGTATTTGAAGCACGAACCATGACCCGTATTAGAGTTCTCTAAAGGAACAGAACTAATAGATAACATATCTACATATACATACATACACACATATATACACATACGTGTACTTATACATATATATACACATACATATAAATATGTATACATGTACATATACATATAATTCAATTCCATTTATATATATTATATATATATAATTTATTAGACTGGTTGGTAGGCTGTGTCTAGGTAGCTCAGCAATGACTGTCTCATGGCAGAAAGGCTGAAAATCCACTAGTTACTCAGTCCATGAGGCTGAATATCTCAGCAGTCACAATAATATGGTACATAAAGGAAAAATGTGAAATTCCTTGAGGTTTCATCTTTCCTATAATTCACCATTTTATTCCTTCTATGCCCACAGTATTGGGGTAGGCAAAGTAATAAAAATAAGTACATTAATAATAATAATAAAAAAAATTCAAAACCTGAACATCTTTTTGAACACAAATTGGATTTGGTGTAATAGGTATATTTAACATTAGAGTCATAACAATGAAATCACACACAATATTTTCCTCTAAGTAGGCCTGGTCCTTTCCTTGGATATTTCCTATGGATGCTAGCATCAATGTCATTTTTCTTCTGTTGATTATTTACCAGTGTCTATTCACTTCATTTTCTGAGCTTTGTTGTATTCTAAATTTTCTCTGGATTAATGAAACCGGGTGTAGAGTCAAAACTCTTGTTTCATGAACTTTGATAAGTAATTTGAACAAAGGTGTGTCTGAATAGGCTACAACTGTTCCTTTGTGTGAAGACTTCTGTTTGCAAAAGAACTCAAGATAAATCAAACTCTGTGCTAGCATTCCATTTTCCAAGTAAAATTATATCAAGAGTCAGTGGGGATACTTAAGACTGGTCGGTATTTTCAAGTTTTCTCCTGCCCAGAATTGTTTGGAAGAAATCCAGTATTACCTATCTTAAAAATCCAGCAGGAGAAAAAAAAAATCGCTGAAATAAACTGAACCCCATGATTATTTAGTTTTTTGTTACCTAGGTGTTTGGGTATTTGATACAAAACAAAAGCTTTTTAGACATACGTTTCAAATTCTGTTTTGCCACTGATTTTTTACTGGACGAAAAGAGTGTTTAGTATCAGAGTAAAGTGTTCTGTGCTATACATAGCCAGGCCCACTACTAAGCTACTCTTGTCCAGCAGTGGCAATCAAGTTTGAAAAATGCTTTCCCAAGTGGAGACCTGACACCTAGCAACCACTTTGAAATGCTCAGGAAGACTCAAAATGCCCAGTTTTGAAACTGATGGGCTGTTGTAGGGACCAAAGCCATTGAAGGAATGGAACTTTGTTTTTAGGGCAAAGGCATGCAGATTAGGGGGATTGTTTAATTTAATTGCTCAACTGATTTTTGCAGTAATGTTAGCAGATAAAATATAGATGAAAGGTTGCATCAGATGAACTAAACTAAAAATTACTCTCACTGTTAATGTGAAATTCAAATTTAACTGGGAATACTGTATTCCCATTCATTAAACCTGACAATCCTATTTCAGAGAGATTTTGTAGTCAAGTGTATAGGGACATTTGTCAAAACCTGTATCGTATATATTGATTCAATTCTGCTAGGACCACTGGACTTAGGACACCTGTCTCAGAACACTGGGCACTGGGCCTGTGAAGGAACCTGAAGCACAAGGCCATGAATATGGATACAGCAGAAGCCTACAGCTGAGGATAAGAAGTCACTCCAGGATTGGTACTCAGGAAAGCCAAACTGAGGACAGGATAGGAAAAGAGAAGTGTTGAGCACACAAGGGCTGTGGTACCCTTCAAGGTAAAACGGTTTGTAATAAGGCAAGAGAGATTTGCTCAAAATATAGGAGGGGGTGGAAGTCACAGGAAATCAGCAGTTAGTTTACTTTTCATTTTTTTTTCAAACTTCAAGCTTTAATATATAATAGCAAATAATAAAGTAACATTATCTGTTGAGTCAATCAGCCTGGCAAACAGTCTCTTCCAACTTACTGTGTCCTTTCCCACCCCACTGTGGCCTCTAGTATATTCCCTGTGTGGTCACACTGACAAGATGCCTCTTACTAAGGTAGATAGCCACTGAAAAGCTACCTACGCTGTCTAACTCAACCAACATTCAGGGAGTGACACTGACTCCCCTGCCCCTTTCCCTAGGTCCACCCTTCAGGACAGAAACGTGATGGTGCAGTGTCCAACTCTACTTGGTTTTGGATATATTTTGGTGGACAGAGACACTCCAGATTGCTAATGTATATTATTCAACAGTTCTCTCAAATAGGGTATATCAGAGATAAAACTTCTTGAACTCTTCAATATCAAAAATTACCTTGGTTTTACCTTTAAAATCAAAGGCCATTTGGCGGATAAAGGATTCTCGGTGAAAGCCTTCGTCTTGCAGAATTTTTATGATATGGGACCACTGACCCTTGCATCTATAGTACCAGGTGACAGGTCAGCTGTCAGTCTGATCTTGGACCCTCTGTAGGTTATTTCTTTTTTGGCTCTGGAAGCTTTTAGAATTCTCTGCTTATCACCAGCATTCCAAAACTTCACCAAGATGTGTCTAGGTGTGAGTCTGTGCTCATCCACTGAATTAGGGATTCAATGAGCACTGATAAACTCCAGACTCTGGTCTTCTAGTCAGCAAAGTTTTCTTTAATTACTTCCTTAATTATGTCTACCGCTCTGTTTTCCCAGTTTTCTTTCTCTGGAATTCCTATCACTCGGATGTTGGAGCCTCGCAATCTATCTTCCCTCTCTCTTAGCCTTTCTTTATCAATGATCTCCCTGGCCAACTGCACTCTCTCCTTGGTCAATCCCTCCACAGCATCTTCCTGTTCGTTCACCCTTGCTTCAATCATGCACGCTAAAGAATTCAGATCATCCATTGAACTTTTCATATTTAGGACATCAAAAAAGTAAAGGTTTTTGATATTTTTGACTCCCTTTGCATCTGTCTGATAACACTGATCATGCCTCTTCTGAAGTTTTCTTCGGTTTCATGGATCAAATCTGCTTCTTTGGCCATTAGGTCTATTTGCAGCATCTTGTACCTCCCTTTTTCTATGTTCATTAAAGGTGGACTGACTTGTGACGGAGCACTCAACTTTGTACATGAACGGTTTTTAGGACCATCACTACTTGCCCCTAGAGACTCTGATGGAGAAGCCAAATATAAGGTTAGACACGGTATCCCAGTCCTTTGACTAGACACAGCAGCGCTCCTCCCTCCTGGCATCTTACCAGCTTTTTTTTTTTTTTCTTAGAGTCCCAAACCAGGTAACTAAACGCAAGTTCTTTAAGTCCATGGAAGGTCTCCTTTTTCTTAGTCTGGGAAGACGTTTTTTCTGTTTACTTCTTCCTCTGATTCAGAATCTACTACCAAACATTAAACCAATCTCCTCAGCAGTCCTGGTGATTTTCTCAACACCATGCTCTTCTGCCACAGTAAGTCCCTGAAAGGTTGAACCTCGAGCTTCATGTAGGACAAAGGCTTCTCCCTCCTCCCCTGAATCCTCTTCTTCCTCTTCTGATTCTGAATCTTCCTCCTCCAACTCTGAGGCCTCTCCCTCTGAAGTTTCTTCTCCCTGTGTCTCTGAGATTTCTTCTTCCCCTCTTGCTTCTTTATCCTTCTGGTCCACTGTTTCTTTTTCGAAAGTCTTCACCTCTGGACTAGCGACTTTTACCTCTTTGATGAATGGGAAGTTCAAACTGTCACTTGCTATTCTTCTAGCTTTGCACTTCGTGTCTCCTAGAGTTTTACCCAATCTTTCTTGAAGCTCGATTCTTCTTCCTCCTTCATTTCTCGTCTCATTTTGCGGGAACACATCCTTCAGTAACTCTTTCAGAAAAGGCTTCCTGCTGGTAAATTGCCGGAGGCTGTGAAGGTCTGAGAAGATCTTTGCCTCACCATCACACTTAAATGCCAACTTCACGAGCAGAGCACTGCAGTTCCGGCTCCAAGTTCTTTTCTTTCAGAAGGCGGAAGACTTGGCCCCACTGCCTGCCGATGTCCAGCGTTGCTGCGGAGAAGTCAGCAGCCAGCCTCAACGTGGCTCCCGCTCCCTCTTCCAGCGAGCTCTCTTTGGGGGCTTTTAGACAGTGGTTCTCTTCATTCGGACAGCTGGGTTTTCTGGCAGGTTTCTCGTATGCGTTCTTCATGTTCTCCCCTTCTAGAACGTCTACAAGGCCCCTCTCTCTCTACACCTGCCAAGTTCACCAGGCAGGGTTTCTCCCGCTCTCTCTAGTGATGGTTTCATGACATGGTTGCCATTGAGTTGTTTAGCTGTGTCCTCCTCCTATCCAGCTTACTCTTCTTGCTTCTACAGTCAGATCTTCGTCTGTTCCAGAACTTTCCTCTTCCACTTTCTCTCCTGGCTTTGGACTTTCTGAGACTCGTCTCCTTCTTGCTGGCCTATGCGCTCTTCCAAACGCTTCACCCAAGGTGCTGTACGTTTTAACAGCATTTCCTTTATATCATTTTTATAGGTTTCTCTCATCTCTGCAAACATCACCTCTTGCATTTCCATTAAAGCATTAAACTGCTTCATCATGGATGCCGGTACTTTGTTGTGCTCTAAACACAGAGATGTGGCCATTTTCTTCTCCCTGTCTACTGACAGTTTTTCCATCTGCTTCTTTAACTTTTTTTGTTTGTTTGTTTGTTTGTTTTTTGTTTTTTCGAGACAGGGTTTCTCTGTGTAGTCCTGGCTATCCTGGAACTCACTCTGTAGACCAGGATGGCCTCGAACTCAGAAATCCGCCTGCCTCTGCCTCCCAAGTGCTGGATTAAAGGCATGCGCCACCACCGCCCGGCTCCATCTGCTTCTTTTGAAGCCTGGCTGCTTTGGATTGCACACCTGACATGGTGGATACTAACACAAGTGGACCTTCTTCTCCTGAAGAGAGCTTCAGACGTTCAAAATCCCAAATCTGAGCCTTCCCAGGAAGGAACCAGCTCTCCTCAGGTTAGGATTGGTCCGTCCAACCACAGTCACGTCTCTCAGCAGCTGGGAGCCACGAGGAGCAGCCCGGAGGTCACACACGCCAACCAGAGCAAGGCAGAGCCTAGTTTACTTTTCAGGAGGGAAGAGGAGGTTGAGAAGTTGATATCTCTACAAACTGTTTACTCTGATACTTCTGCTGTGGTGGGAGCGGTGACGCCTGTGATCGGCTGGAGGGCATTGTGTTGCCACATAAGCACTTCACCAATCCTCGTCCTGCTTGCATGGGCGTCCTCTTTGGATCAGAGAGGCTTAGTCAAGGTCTGTCTCTTCCAGCTGCCCTGGTCCAGCTCTGAACTGGAGAAAATCTATCATTTTATTCTCAGTTTGCTATTCTCCTCATGATTGACAGCCATTGTTGGCTAACGGAATCCCTCAGTGCAAAATACTTAAAGCACTGAATATACACATAATCTCTGAAGGATGTAGCTAGTTCGGAGAGGTGGATTAAAGGGGTAAGTGAGAAGAAGAGTGAGACATATTTGTGGCACAATATTCTTGGTTCACAAGGGCAGAGATCTCAAAGTCAAGTGAACATACAGATGGGTGCAAACCATTTTTGAGGCACCCATACCTGTTTCCAACTCGAATGTCTTAGTCCTTTACAAGTTGAGGGCCAGGACCCATAAAACTGCAGGTAAGGGCATCCAGGTGACTTTGAGGCACTTGACGTTAGCCATGGTCTTGAGGAAATGATAATGTGAACCATTTCATAGGCACATGGTACTCTGTCAAAGAAACCTTTTAGTGTTTCATGTGAATAAAGATATTGATATTACCTGGTTAGGGATGTCAAGGGAGTTGTAGGAGAAAGATTGGAAAGCCTCACATTCTTAGGATAAGTTTCTGTCCAAAGCTCTGATGTGTTTGTATTTTTCACATACATTTCGTGCATTAACTGTTCATATCCTGCTGGGCAGTGGTGGCACACGCCTTTAATCCCAGACTTGTGAGGCAGAGGCAGGCAGATTTCTGAGTTCCAGGCTAGCCGGTTACAGAGTGATTCAGGACAGCCAGGGCTACACAGAGAAACCCTGTCTCAAAAAACAAAAACAAAACAAAAAACAAACAAAAAACAAAACAAACAAACAAAAAACCCTTCATATCCTTTGTATGTTTTTTAAACTCAGTGTTTACTGCAAGTGTTTAGAAAACTAATCTTTGCTCACCATATATTTTTGAAGATATGTCCAGTTATTTTGACTATAATTATGTATTCATTGTTACACAACACATACATTAAAGTTGGTATTTTTAATGCCATATTCTGAAAGGCTATTATATTCTAATTATTGGGGGGAAAACTACCCAGAATATTTTCTCAGAAACATATGGTTAGAGAAAGTACTTTATCCTGCATATTATGACAGTTATAGGAGGGACCTTGTGTCAATCACTTTTCCTGTTGCTATGATAACATACCCTGACAAAAGCATCTTGGGGAAGGAAGGATCTATTTTGGCTCAGAGTTCCAGAGTACAGTCCATCATGAGTGAAACCATGGCATCCTGAGCTTGAGGGAACTAATTGCATTGCATCCATATTGTGACAAACAGAGGCTTGTATTTGACTAGCATCCTCCTCTTTTATTCCATATAGAATCTAACTCCACACAATGAAGCCATCTATTTTAGAGTATGTCTTCCTACCCCAATGAGCCTAATAAGATAGCAATGCCTCCTAGACATGCCCAGAGACTAGCCTAATATAGATAATCATTACAGTGCCTGGTGGCTTGTTTCCTACATGACTCCTGTCAATATGCATCATAAAAGCCCTCAACAGATGTTTTTTCCCATCCTTTCTTGTCATAGTCAGTGCACAGATCACTGCCACAGTTACCACCTCCTTGGGCATTGGTGACTGAACTGTACCAGGAGACATAGGAAAGCCTTGAAGTATTCCTTATCCTCTGAGGTTGTTTTAGTAGCTTAATATTCTGCCTTTTTTTAAGCTGGGAAACTTCACAGTAAAAATGTGGTGACCAGGCAGATTGGAGAGCACTGCTTGAATGAACTTTTTTTGCTTGAGAATTCCATATTAGGGTTCTGTATTTAGATCATTTTCACTCCTCCTTCTCCCTCCTCTAATCTCGCTCTGTTTGTCTCACTATGGATACAATATTATCAGGTCCCTCGGGCTCAGGATGCCATGACTTTACCACTATAATGCACTCTAGAACTCTGAGCCAAAATAGACCCTTTCCTTCCTTAAGATGCTTTTGCCAGGGTACTTTATCATAGCATCAGGACAAGTGATTGACACATGTTACCTTGAACTCTCAAACTCATGATCTCTTTTCTGTAAGAGAGATTTAAAAATTAATTAACTATTAATTAATTGTGACCCCAAAGAATACATGAATCTCACTGAGAAGGGAAAATAGAATAAACATTGTGGATGGATGAGGGGAGGGGAGGGTAGTGAGGATAGGAACAGAAGGGTCAGGTGTGGAGGACTGAGGGAGAGAGTACTTAGAGAAACAACTGGAAGAGGGGAGTCTGGAACTAGAGTTAAGGACAATGCTTAGTCATCCAGTGTATACTGGGAACTGAACCCTGATCCTCTGCTGGAGCCAGAAGTGCTCTTAACCAATGAGCATCTATAGGATGAGTTAGAACCCTAGAGTAATGGAAACTGCCAGGATGACACTAGATAAGAATCCTAGCAATGGGGGAATACAGAGCCTGACCTGGCCATCTTCTATAATCAAGCAAGACTTCCAGTGGAGGGATTGGAACAACAATCCAGCCACACAACCTTTGACCTATAATTTTTCCTGCCTGCAAATGTACATGGGTAAAGATGGAACAAAAATTGAAGGAATGGCCAAGTAATGATTGGTCCAGGTTGAGACCAGTGCCATGAGAGGGACCCCACCCCTGAAAGTGTTAAAGATTTCTACTATACTTACAGACAGGATCTCAGCATAACTTAGTCACCAGAGAGGCTTTCCCCAGCAACTGATTGAAACAGATGCAGGTACCCACAGCCAAACATTAGGTGGATCTTGGAGAATCCTGTGGAAGAGGGGGAGAAAGGATTGTATGAGTCAGATGGGTCAAGGACAGCACAGGAATGTCACCAAATCAATTAACATGGCCCTATAGGGACCCACAGGACCTGAACTGCCAACCACAGAACATGCGTGGGATTGGCCTAGGTATATATGTTATAGTTGTATTGCTTGACCTTCTTGGGAGACTCCTAACAGTCAGATCATGGGCTGTCTTTGACTGTTGCCTGCCTTTGGGACCTTTTCCTCCTGGGTTACCTAATCTGGCTTCAATGGGAGATGAAGAGCCTAGTCTTACTGTAATTTGTTATGCTAGGGTTAATTAATATCCATGGGAGGCCTCTCCTTTTCTGAAGAGAAAGGCAGGGGAGGGAAGCATGGGATGCAAAGACTAGTAGGAAAGAAAGGGGCAAAACTGTGTTTGAGGTGTAAAGTAAATAAATTAATTATAACAGATTTATCTATCTATCTATTTATTTATTTATTTATTTTTAATGTATATGAGGGTTTTCCCTTCATATAAGAAAATGTGCTCCTTGTGTGAAAAGCCCATGGAGGCTATAAGATTGCATCAGATCTTCTGGAGCTAGAGTTAAGGACAAAGCTTAGTCATCCATTGTGTACTGAGAACTGAACCCTGATCCTCTGCAAGAGCAGGACATGCTCTTAAGCAATGAACATCTTTTCAGACCTCCTTTTCTTTAATTATCATTGTTACATACGTACATACATCATTCATACACACATTATTTACATATATGCATATACACATATAAATAAAATCTGCTAAATTCATTTCTCATATTTATGTTTTTAGGGTTGACCACTTAGGATTAGGCAATCTATCAGGACGCTCATTCCTGGAAAAAACTGAATCTCCACTTCTCAGCAGCCATTAATTATCTGTAGTTCTTCATCTGGGAACGGGGTCTTGTAAGATCTCTCCTGGGGCCACATTGGCATGTCAACTGATGGTGTGGCTATGTAGGTCTTTAGATAATTCTGTTGTTGAGATTTGATGGGTGCAGCTTCTTTGTTGAATATAGAAGATGCTACCTTGCATCAGACATCCTAGACCTCTTGCTCTCATAGCCTTTCAACTCATTCTTCTCCAATGTTCCTTGAACTTTAGGTACAAGAGCTGTATTGTAGATCTATCACTTGGAGTTGGGTACCCAGGGTTCAGTTCTTGTCTGCACTGTGATTAGTTGTGAATTTTTGTAATTATCTTCATCTGCTGCAAAAAGAAGCTTCTTTGATGGGAGTGAGAACTATACTTATTTGTGGGTACAGGCTAGTTACGTTTTGAAATGCAGACAAAAATTATGCTGGTTTAGGAAAGTGTCAGTAATAGGTTTTCCCTCTAAGTCCATTACCTCAACAGCCATGGGTAGTTAGCTAGGCTTACAGTTCACCCATTGAGTGGGTCCTGAGTCTAATTAGATGGTGATTAGTTACCTACAAAAAGTAAATACCACTCTTGGAGGTATCTTGCCATGTTGGTCAGTTGTGGTTCCTAGGCTATTGAGTGCTTTTCTCCCTTGGGAATTTTTTTTTTTTAAAGATTTATTTTATGTATATGAGTACACCATTGCTCTCTTCAGACACACCAGAAGAGACACACCGTATTCTCATTTTCTGTTTGTTTATGCTTGACATTTTCTATGGTAAAAAATTAATTAATAATATATGTGACCATGTATTAGTATGGGAAAAACTCAGGGGGCATGCAGCAGCAAGCCCCGGGCCCACATGGCAGCGGCCCGGGACCTGCGAGGTGGAGGCTGCCTGGAGGCTTCCAGGCAGCCTGTCTCACATACCGGAGGAAGGTCCCAGGTTCCAGTGGCTGGAGGCTTTGGCGGCAGGCCCGGCAGGCCCCAATGATACGAGGAAGTCCTTGGTTCCAAAAGGGTTTATTGTCATGGCGGATGGTGGATGGATCTGGATGTACCCCCCCCAAACTCAGGGCAGGCCTGAGTTAAATAGGGAGGGAGAAGTAGGAAGGGTCTGGGGAGGAATGGTTAATTGGCTCTGCCCTCTGACCTTCATTAGTATGTAAATCTCTAGGGCCTGAGGCCTGTAGCTACACCCTCTACCTGTGCACTTTGGGAGGGGCTGTAATGGCCTATGTGACTGAACAATGTAGGTCCATGGAGATTGGACTGCTTTTCAGGACCCTGAGTTCTGGGGACGTGGCCGAACTCCTGCCATTTCTCCCTTGGAGTCTCGGGGTTCTAGGCCCATGCCCAGCCAAGAACCAGGATACCCTTACGCAGTCCCACATATTAGTTCTCCTCATGCAGGGTAAAAGATTTGTGTTGTTATTATCATTAGTGATTATAATAAAATTATTTTGATTTGATATGTTTGTAGAAAGAAAAACTTATAAAATGAGGCCTGTCAATAAAAAAAGCCTATGGCCAATGAGCTGAGGCTGAAAATAGGGGGTGGAACATCCAGCAGGGAGAAAGAAGATTCTTGGAAATAGTAAGGCAAGGGTGGGGTGAAGTGGGGTGAGGAGCCTGGAACACTGAGCAGAAGAAGACAAGGAGAAGAAACCAGTCACATAGCCGAACTCAAGTTAGAATAAAAGAGATAATAAATTAAGAGGCAGTCAGAGAACAAGCCAAAGCTAATGGTCTAAGCATTTATTAATAAATAATTAGTCTCAGAGTTGTAATTTGTGGGAATCAAATAGCCAGGGAATGACAAGTCCTGGGTGGAAAAGCCATTGTTTTACATATGTTCCTTTCTAGTAACTCATATCAGTTATTTAGAAATTAGTCCCAATAATACCATGGAGGATGAGGATACTCAGCTACTGCTGCAATAGCTCCTGCCCTGGAAGACCACTGGGCAAGTAGCTGTTGCACTGGCCAACACCAGATCCTGCCAGTTACTGTCAGAGAGAGCTGTGAGTGGTCCATGCCCAATGAATAGAACCTTACAATGTCTGCTCTCTCAAAAAGTGCCTTGATGTCAGCTCCAAGAGATGCTAAGAGCCACAAAGCTGCCAACCTCCTTCTTGTGACCTATCCTACAACAAATACTATGTCAAATCACCAGGTATATGGGTGACTTGTTACACAGCAGTAGACATCTAATCTAACACACTCGGTGCACCCTACTTAACCCACCTGAGTTAAATCAACTTCATTTTTGCTGAAAACTGACCTTAAGTTCTGTGCTTGAACAGCAAGCTTCCTATCTACTGAGATTCCCTGCAGGCCCCTAATAGTTATTATTTCTATAGTAAAAAAATTGTTTAAGGGTATGTGCGCACACGTGCATTCACGTCAAATATACTAGAACCTTGACTGACATGAATGCTTGCTACATTTTGCTTAGTGATATTTCCATCCCATACTTTAAAGAATTAGAACCAATTAAAATATTTGTGTGAGATGTTTTCAGAAGTAGCACCTGGCTGATAGATTCTATTTATTTTTTGTCATGGTCAATCATATCTATTTCAAACACAATCCATTATTACAGATAGCTTCTGTATGTCTGTGTGTGTGTGTGTGTGTGTACATATATACTGTACAAATGTATACAGATGTGTCTGAAAGGTTACATTTCCATGTATGTGCATGTAGAGTTCTTAGGGTGATTTATTCAATTATTCTCCACCTTTGTTTTGGGACAAGATCTCTCAGTGAATCTGGAGCTTGATAATTTGTGTAGATTGGCTGAGCAGGAAGACCCAAAGACCTGACTATCTCCATCTTTGCAACTGCTTTTTAATTTTTAAAAACAATTAATTTAATTCACCACTTTGTGTATCTTTCTATATCTGGCATGTTTTCTGAGTTCAGGGATATTCAATTATAAATACGATTTCTTATTTTCTGGGGTCTAGAGGCTTCTTAAACAACCTTGTGAGTCACCGACTTTATTTTCTATCACATGCAAACGGAGCCTTACTTATTTCTGCTTTGTTTTGATATTTGTTATTTGCTTTTAAATATATACAGAACTTTTTCTACCATCTTATATTCTCATACGTTTTTTAAAAACTCACACCTGCTAGAGAGGCTGTATTTAGAGTATACAAATCACACAAGATGTTAAGACATTTTTTGAATGGATATATAATTTGAACATTTTTATAAAAAAAGATATAGGGATGGAAAATCAGCTCAGACAAATTGATACACATCACTATTTTATACAGAAATATTAATTAAAACTGTCTAAGTAAAATAAATAAAACTTATAAATAAAATCTAATTAAAACTAATACACATCAATTGGCATTTAAACGTTTTTAAAACCTGATAATATCAAGTACTGACAAGTGTCCAGTCCAGCTGGACAATCAAGTGGGACCCTTAGACCCTGTGGAGAGGACTGAGATGTGTGAGAAAATAAGGAGGCACAGCAAGTCAAGAAGTCTGATCAAGCTGGCAAAGATTTTATTGTTTACACAGGTTATATACTCTGAAAACAGGATATGGGGAGGGGTAGGAAAGGAAAGAGGGCTTTGAAGGTGGAGGAAGCTGGCTGCAGCTGTGGGGTCTCACTAGGTAATACCTGTTGTTCTCACAAAGCCTTGCCATTACCAGTGGTTGTAGAAACATCTATCTAGTAGGATGTTGACTAAATCAAAGATCAGGAGGAAGGGTTACTAAGGTGGGTTGCTATGAGGCCTTGTTTGAAGTTCTGAGAACTGAAAATACAGCAAGTGAATCATGGAAGGTAAGCAGAAAGAAGAATAGTAGATAGGAGAGCCATGGACGAGTGTTTGCTAAGAGTAAGGCCTTGCCATGGCTTCCCACAGACAAGGTTATAAGTGACGAAACTATAGTAACTTTTTGATGATGTTTGCCAGTCAACACAAGCCCTATGATACAAGACATATGAGAATTTAATCAAAAGAGACAAAAAAATACATTACTAAAAAGTCCTATGAATGAAAGTTCACAAAATCTTTACCCATAGAAGCTCTGAACTTGAGAGAGGGACAGACAGACAGACAGACAGACAGAGAGAAACAGAGAGACAGAGAGAGACAGAGACTCAAAAATACCGTTTAGTTTAGTAGGTGCGTTGATAAACAAATTACAGTGCTTTTGTACCACAAAACAGAACAAGATACTTAATGATAAAAATATGGAAAAAACCCTCAAGCCATTATATTAAAAAAAACAGCCAAGTAATCCATAAGTATTTATCTATGATAAAAGTAAATCTATAGTGATAGAAAAAGATGCTGGTTTCCAGGGGCCTGGAGGTGGAGCAGGACAGACTACAGAAGAGATGGCAGGGAAAGTGTGGGTTGATGGAGATATTCTTGTTCATTATGGTGCTTATACAACTGCATACATTTCTCTAAAACTCACGGAGACCATGACTTATACTCTGAGTTAAAACTCAAACTTTACTTAAAGTCAAGATAAAAATAATTTGATAGTTACTATTCCAGTGTTTAATTTTTTTCTAACAATAGGATAAACTCATTTTAATATGTGGAGTGACAATGAGTTAAACATTTTGTTTTTAAGAATACACTTTTTTTGAAAGTTACATATATGAACACAACGTGTTTCAATCCTATCCATCCGACACTACTCCTTCCTCCTTATATTTGTGCCCTCCATCCCGTTTCCCAACATTATGTCCTCTTCTTGTTGTTATTAATAACCTCCCGAGTTCAATCAGTGTTGCCCATATGCACATAGATATAGGGCTGTCCACTGGACCATGCATAGCCCAGCAGCGGACAAGTCTACAAGGGAAAGTGATTCAGCTGTTTAAAATTAATGCCCTTGTGGAAACTCATAACATAGGTTACTGAACACATTGCCTGGTCTTTCATTAGTAATACTTCCTTGGTTTTTTTTTTTTGTTTGTTTTTCCTGAGCTAGATTGTAAAGCTTTAGAATTTAATTATTTATTTATTTATTTATTATTTATTTATTAATTTATGTGCATGTGTATGCCTGTGCCCATTTGCTTGTGCTACAGAGCACACGTGGAAGTCAAAAGAAAACTTGAGGGAGCTGGTTTTCTTCTTCATTGGATTCTGAACATGAAACAATGCCCTAATTTGCTGATGCATTTTTTTCCTCCCACTGATAAATTATCTGTATTCAAGGATACAGGGCAGGGTATTTTACGTTCTTAAAAATCAACGCATTTGCTGGGCAGTGATGGCACACGCCGTTAATCCCAGCACTTGGGAGGCAGAGGCAGGTGGATTTCTGAGTTTGAGGTCAGCCTGGTCTATAGAGTGAGTTCCAGGACAGCAAGAGCTACACAGAGAAACCCTGTCTCGGAAAAAAAAAAAAAAATCAACGCATTTATCTGTGTGCTTCCAAAGTGAAATGAAGGTATAAAGTCCTTTAGACATAAAATTGGATGAATTTCCTTCTACTGATTCATCTGAGGGTGACTCTATTGGTACATCTGAGAGTGACTATTGATGATCATCTTGAGCAGAGGTGACTCATATTGATGCATTGAGGGTGACTTTATTGATGCATCTGAGGGTGACTCTATTGACTGAACTCTTGATGGTGTGATGACTCATAGATCTAGGGCTCATTTTGATGCTCAGGTGCTTTATCAGGAATATCATATCAGTCTCATGCAATCTGTCTCTCAGTGGGATGAATACTGCTGTAGAAAATAAATGGTACTCTACTAAGTAGGTATAGCGGGTACAAAACAAATCTTCTTTATGTTTGTTCTTATGCTCCCAGGGCCAGCTCTCAGAGGGAGGTGGGAGTGGGGAGAGCATCACCCCTGCACCCACATCATTTCATGCCAGACTAGTGGCACCCCACCACCAGGGCTAGCTCTACTGTGCTGCCTAGATGAGGTGCACACTGCACTCTCCTGAGTGCTGAGTGAGGGGCAGGGACAGCTTATCTTCTTGGTTAGTTCACCTCAGGTGGTGAGGGACAAGAGGGCAGAGCAGAGAACATCTTCCCCCTGCCCAGGGAAGGTCATGGCAGAGGAATGACGAAACTAGTTCTCCCATGCTCTCACCTCTGGGCCAGCTCACCTGCACCCCTCCACCAGGGCCAGCCCTACTTACTGTCCAGATGAGATGCAGGGCCAGCTCTCCCACTCATGACCCCAGGGACAGCTCTCCTTACTGCCACAGGTGATGAGGGGCAAGGAGAATGGCTTCACTCTTGAACCCACACCACGTCACAGCTGATGTGTGGTGGAGCCAGCTTTCTCTTGCTCTGTCCTAGGTCTAGCTCATCCACACCCTGCATCCAAGGCCAGCTCCACGGTGCTGCCTGGGTATGGTGCAGGGCCAGCTCTTCCAAGTGCTGACATGGGTGAGTGATAGCTCTAGCTCTCCAGAGCAACACTTCCAGTGAGGGGAAGAGAGAGTTCTGCACAGCTCCTGGACATCCACATGGTCTTTGGTGGCTGTCCTGACCAAGGACATTCCCATGTTCTTAGTGGTAATATGGGACATGGACACTGACACCAACCTCCGCTGCTGCATAGCTATGGACTCACACATGACCCTCAGTGTCAGCTTGTGTTGAACTTCACCATGGACCCAGGTGGCAGAGGTGACCACTCAAGACAGGCTATTCCTCTCCACCCTTCAGTCTCCAGTTCCATCCCTCTTCATAATGCCCAAGCTGCTCCACTCCTCTTTCTCTCCCATCTGTCCACCAGATACTAGCACATTGTGGTCACTCCTGCTGCAGGCTGGCCTTGCACCTGGCAGGCCCCTGGGTGACATCCTCCATCTGTGCTGCACTGTGTCGTGTGGCAACAAACAGGTGTCTATGGCCGACCTGTGCTGTGCACAGGAGGGCAGGTCTGTGGGTGGCATGGCAGGTCTGTCTTCTTTCTCCTTTGACTTGATTTTTATGAGTCTAGGCACAAGACAGCTTTGGCCACCATGCCAAGAATCAAGCTAGGATGAACAAGGACTTCATCTGTTCTGCCCCTGACTGATATAAACAATGCCACCAACAAAGTGTCTCTTTGCCCATTGTGGGGGTGGGGGTTCATTAATTATTTTCAATTACCTTTGAATTAAATATTAAAATATGTGTGTGTAGGAACTTTCAAAATATTTCATTTTATGGAATATTTAAAACATTACTTCAGCCACCCATTTTATTCTGGAACTATCATTAGATATATTTGGAGGAGTCAGTAAAACTACTCTCCTCCTCCTCCTCCTCCTTTCTCTTCCTCCTCCTCCTCCTCCTCCTCTCCTTCTTCTCCTTCTTCTTCTCTTTCTCTTCATCTTCCTCCTTTTCCTCCTGCTCCTTCTTTTTTTTTTTTTTTTTGACACAGGGTCTCTCTATGTAGCTCTGGAAGTCCTAGAAAAATAAATGTGGTAAGTAGCAATAGTTTCCTAAAATATAGTTATAAAAATTATGAAATTACATACTAAGAGAAATGGTGCATATATATCAATGTAAAAGATAGTCTGTGCCAGATGCAGTGGCATGCTGTATAGCACTCTTCTTTTACAAAAGTTGATAACATCTAATTTTGGGACATTCTTTCTATTTATGATTAATTAATAAGCTCTTTATGCTGGCATCTGAGCTGGAGGCAAAAGTAAAAGTTATAGATGAAATCAAGTAACAAACTTTAAAAATTATGATTTTCTTTAGTTTCTAACAGTTGATTGTTGTAAAATGGTTAATTATCCACTCCACAGTATCAATTGATCTACTTTTCCAAATATCCCCCAGTTTACTTGATGTTGCTGGTTATGTGCCAGGATTGAGTCACACAGAATCCAGGGTTGAGGTCAGATCTCTGATCTGCTAAGTTGAACAGTATTTTGTATCCATTCATTATAATCTAGGCAAAGTATAAATAAGTCTAAATTAAATTCCTGTTTTTCTAATCAGTTTTTAAAATGGAAAACTGGTTGAGCCCACTCTTTACAGACTGGCCTGCTTCTTCTGTTAAAATTGCTATTAAAGGGATATACTTCAGATTGTTTTTAGTCATTATTCAGAGTATGTACTGGCACTTTTAAACTTTGGAAAAGATTTTGATATTTAAAACAAGCATTGACAAGACAGGTTATAGGAGAAGGTGAGAAAATAGTTAGGCTCAGCTCCTTAGGTAAAGGCTATCAGTTTTTAAAAGAAAATCGTTGTGTACAGTGGGAAGGTACAGTGGAGGCTTGATTTCCATCATTGCCCCCAAAGTCAATCCAAGTAAATTCTCTGTCAAGTCTCCTTAAAAGCAATGGGTTTATGAAGCAAATACAGTAAAAGTCTCACAGCAAAGCTTCCAAAAGAATTATTCCATTCAGCACTCATAGAAAATTCTGAAGTAGTCACTTCCTAAATTTCATAATTTGGCAGCTTGACTTTAGATACTCATTCTATTCTGGAGATATCATTAAATGTGTTTGAAAGAGTCAGTGAAACTCATTTTTCAAAGACAGGATCTTTCTATGTAGTCTTGGCTGTCTTGGAACTCAAAATATAGACCAGGCTGGTCTTGAATTCACAAAGAAGCACCTGTCTCTGCCTCTCTATCATACCTAGCCCAGTAACAGTCTTTTAACAAGAAAGCCTTTCTACATTGGTGTCATTAATACAGATATATTATCATAAATGATATGTCTGTAAGATGCACATATTCTGATCATGAAAACCATGATTCTTTGCTGACCATCTCATTTGACAGACCAGCTTAGTTACAGGCCAGTAGAATATACTTTGGTTGGTGGACTCAGATGCCAAGATACATTTTCTTCATTTCAAAATTTTGGATGGAGTGTATAGTAAGTTAAATATTGCTGTCTCCTAAAGGTCACTAAACCCTTCTATAACTGGTTGTATGATCACCCATGAGGCCTCCTTTGTTAATTTATATGTATACTTGGATGAGAAATTCAATTAATTTCAGAGTACATCTTGACAGTGTTACCTCATTTGCAAAATGAAGATGCTGAACTTCTTAACCTCTTGTAGGTTACCTCCAGATCTGAATATCTTTGAGTGTGGTCATTTGCTACTGATTCATTTCCAAGGGATGACATGGTTGTATGCCTTTTCCTGGGGGTATATAAACAAGCACCCTCCCTTTTTATAAAGCACAGATGACAGATTGAAGAAACAATTCCACTCAAGTCCAGTTGAGTGAACCAATGTTCTTACTGAGGTGACTTAAAGCAGTGTGGGTGAGAGATTACTTACAGAAATGTCAATGAGGGGCTGCTTACAGCATATTCTCGGAAACACTCCTCAGCTCTAGGGCCACCTCACTTTTCCACCTGACGGTTACTTTTGTGTCTTGGTTGAACTGTTGCTCAGGCTTTAAGCCTTTTGGAAGCTTACTAGCATAGCATTTAGCTTTCTCTTAATTTATCCATAGGAACTTTGGCTCAACACAAATCTGCTACACTTGCCTGCAAGTGACCTAGACAAACCCATTTACTATGTCATTTCCTCACTTCTGAGTAATTGCACTTTGGAAGCCTAATGCACATGCTGGTCTACATCAATCAGACTAACTAAAGCTTCTTCTACCTGGTAAGGATTTTATCCCACTATGTTGCTCAGCAAAGCCTAAAGTCCTATTGCAGTCCTTAAGTCTTGCTGAGTTAGACATTTTCTTAACAGTTCTGTGAACACATTCCTACCAGATACTACCACTCTTGCCCAATCTCTCAGCAATGCCTGTCTTTATTCTATTGTATTCCAGTCCCTGAGAGTTATGAGGACCTCAGATTGTGCAGACAATTGTCTGTGATGGCTTGTATGAGCCAGTCAGTCCATCAGGGACTGATTTCTCTAATATTGCTTCAGGCTATTTAGCAAGATTTGTGTCTTTAGGGGGTGTGTGGCTACTTTATTCAGTTTCTCCACTTCTATAGCATTCAGACTGCTATGTGCCCTTCAAGCCCTACCACCTCATGAATCAGGTTTTGAGAGGCTTTAAAAAATTATGTACTTAAAAGTCCCTCCAAATTTATGAAAGTTCGTATGCTGAGTACTACATGATTATCATGGTGTCTCATAATCAGCATTATTAAGACTGCTTTTGCACGCTGAGTCACGGAACTCTCCCTGCTTCTGTACTAGAATAGAATACAGACATGAGGCCTATACCATCTCTACCACATGCTGTCCTTCTCACTATTCAATTATTCCTATGAGTTCTAAGTTTTTGGATTCAAGAGAGGACTCCTTACGAGAACACTTTAATTTTCATTCTTTTCCCTTGCATTTTGTCAGCTGTGAGAAACAGCAAGCTAGCACCTCTATCTAATCCTCCCCTTTTCTATATTTCTTGCCCAGTCAGGTACTCATACAGATGATAACACAGGTAATTCTTTTCCCATTGTGTTTTCTCCCTTACAAGTACTTTCTCAGAAGACAAGTGAGTCTCAGTCATACATGTTATCAATCACAGCAAAGGCTATACAACTGATGACATCCCATTACATATGTGTTGTATGGGGGGGCATCCATACACTGGTGTGATGAATCACATTCATCAGGGAGGCACATGTGGTGGTTTGAATGAGATATCCTTCATATTTTCTGGTGTTTAACTAATTTGTCTCCAAAGTAGTTGGTCAAACTGCGTGGGTAGGTTGAGGAGGTGTGGTCTTGCTGGAGGAAGTATTTCACTAGTGGCAGACAGAGTCTTTGAAGCCATGTGTTGTTCCAGTTTGATTCCTTTGTGTTTGCAGATAAAGCTGTAAGCTCTTAACTTCCTGCTATAACTATAACGCCTCTTCTCTGCCATTATGGACCCTTATCTCTTTGGAACTGTAAGTGTCAATGAACTTTATTACAGCAGCAGAAAATTACCTAATATAATTGTGATGGTTTGTATATGCTTGGCCCTGGGAGTGGCACTATTTGGAGGTGTGGCCTTGTTGGAGCAGATGTGGTCTTGTTGGAATAGGTGTGTCACTGTGGGCATGGGCTTTAGGACCCTACTCCTAGCTGTGTGGAATGAGTCTTCCAATAGCAGTCTTCATATGAAGATGCCAAACCCTCAGATCTACCTGTACCATGCCTGCCTGGATGCTGCCATGCTCCTGTCTTGATGTGAATGGAATGAATCTCTGAACCTGTATGCCAGCCCCAAGTAAATGTTGTCTTATAAGAGTTGCCTTGGTCATGGAAGCTTTTCACAGCAGTAAAACCCTAAGACAACAACATTCCATTTCAAATTAAGAACAGGAAGGTGACTACCTTGGGGTTTCCCCTAAGGAAACATACATCATTCCCAGGAAGCTTAACCTTGGTTTCATGTTCAGTCCTTCTAGGAAATGTACAATCACCATTACTGCAAGAAAACAGACCATCTTATACCACACTGGGTAGGGTTGTGTCATTGGATGTTTTGTCCACAAATCGATCAACTTTAGTTACATATCCCATAGATAGTTGGAAGGATGATTCAACCACTCATCTCCAAAGAAGACTTTGGTTCTGCTTTCCCTGTTTGAAATCCAATTGACTTCTGTGACTTTTCCTGGAGAGATCTGAAGACATGTCTATTAACCTAAAAGATCACTAACAACAGACCAAGGACATTTGAAATGAAAGTTTCTGGTTTCTTCGGAGAACTCAGTTATGTCATGTGACGTTTTTATGGAAACTATCTTATGAGAGGATGTTTTTGTTGAAGCAGACATGTGGGAAGATGTTTTGCTAAGAACAGACATGTGGTGTTTTTCTGGAAGCAACCTGAAAAGGGGGCATGTAATGTTTTGCTAGAGCAGAATTTGAGAGAACACATGATGTTTGGAAAGGATATATATATATATATATATTAAAACCCAACAGACAGTGGATGATCCTGGATGGCGTTGATATGCCTTACCATTCTTTGCTGGTCATTGTCATAATTTCATAGAGAAAAACACACCAAAAAAAAAAAAACTTCTTGTGGTATTCTGGCAGTTTCTTGTCACTTTCATGACTAGGGCAGATTGGTGAAGCCTCACAGTTTCTTCTGGATCAACCTACCACTGCTGATTCATGAATGGTGTTTGTGAGTGGATCAAGCTTCCCCTATTGATTTGTGTGAACTTTACTGCAGATATCCTGACAATGTAGATTGCATTTGCTCCAAAGAGCTATTCTAAACAGATCCACATCCTCCTTGCGACTTTAACCTTTCCTTCCATTTCCTCTGGTGAGTAGTGGGCTAGAAGGGAGGTTAAATCATTTAAAAACCCTTTATAAAAGTAGGTTTTGAAAAATCTAAGCCTACAGATATTAATCAATTCAAGTCTTGCTTAGTGAACAAGTAGATTTGAGATTACTCATGGGAATATGGGTAAGGAGCTATAGGAGCAAAATGTTATCCTAGCCTGAGTGACTATTCATGAAAGCTGCATCCACAAAGTTCCCATACCACATGCTGACAACTGGGTAAATGAGAAAGTCCCTTCTTTTCAGTTGTTGGTACCTTTGTGACATGAGGAGGGGGCTTGTGAATCTTCTAAGTTTTAGGAACTTCTTGGGCCTTTTGAGTTTCTCTCACTTACAAGAGCTTTGTGAAATTCCCTCCTTCCTCCTACTAGGAGGGACCATTTTCAATTCAGAGAAAATATCTATCTAACAATCTAAGATGTCAATAATGAAAAATTTGAATTGTCACAGATGATAAAGGGTTGATCTAATAAAAGAAAAAAAAGAAAACTGTTTTTTTTATTCTCAACTTTGAGCTATATTATAATTTCTTCTGTTTGCTGTGATAAAATACTGACCAAAATACTTGGGGAGGAAAAGGTTTATTTAACTTACAAGTTACAGTCCATGATGTCCAGATGATGATTAAAAGAAGCCAAACAGAAAATTAAAGTAGGATCCTGGAGGTAATAACTGAGACAGAGACTGGGGAGGTGTGCTAACTAGTTTTTATGTTAACTTGTCACAAACTAGAGTCAGCTGAGAGGAGGGAGACCCAACTGAAAAAATGCCTGCATTAGATTGGGCTGTAAGCAAGCTTATAGGGCCTTTTCTTAGTGATTGATATATGAGGCTAAGTAAGCAACACCCTTGATGGCCTCTGAATCAACTCCTGGCTTCCAGGTTCTTTCTGCTTGAGTTCTGGTCCTGATGTCTTTCAGTGATTAACAGTGATTTGGAAGTATAAGCCACATAAATGCTTTCTTCTCCATGTTTCTTTTGTTCATGGTGTTTCAATACATCAATATAAACCCTAATAATTACAGGAGGGATATTGCTTACTGGTTTGTTACACATGGCTTACTCAGATTACTTTTGATACAACCCAGGACCATACTCCCAGGGGTAAATACAGCTTATGATGATCTGGGCCCTCCCAATCAGTCAAGAATTTTAAAAATGCCCCACCTACATGTCTAGGAACCAGTTTAATGGAGATAATTCTTCAGTGGAGGTTCCCTCTCCAAAGTGACTGACTCTAGTGTGTCAAGCTAACAAAAAGTAAGCAGCACAAGTAGTGTTATTGACCTTGGGCAGTCACAGACTGTGCCCAAAGCTGGGATTGGTCACCTGTCCCCAATGAACCAATATAAAGCTAAATAATAGTGGAAGTAGAAGAAGAAGAAGAAGAAGAGAGAAGAAAGAAGAAGAAGAGAGAAGAAGAGAAGAAGAAGACGACTTAATCAATGTGGGTCCATTGGGAAGAGAGACAAGGAGATACAGCATACTCCCATCCCCAACCCTGCTTGTCTTTCAGGTCCTGAAATGACATCCACATTTAAATAGAGGGCAATGTAAACAGTGTGGACTGCCCCCCCCCCCCCCCCCCCCCCCCCCGCTGATGTCGACAACATCACTATCTGGGCTTCAGTTTCATCTTGTGCAGTGGTCTGACAACTTGTTGTAACTATGTGAAATCTCCTTTCTTCCTCTCAGCATGAGATTCCTGGGGTAATTCCTCTAGGAATTTCTTTAGGGCCTATTTTTCAAAAATCTGATAATTACATTGAGAGAGACAGTGTCTGTTAATTTCTGCCAGGTGAGTTACAGCAGGCTTAGTAGTTTGATTCGAAGTTTCATAGAGAAGGACTTCTTTATTATATCTTATACCTTCAACTGTACAGGACTGGTAAACGTGTGGTAGATTTATTACAGGAGTGAAGGAAAGCATGAGTTAATGAACTGAAGTATAATTCAGCATAGAGTCCTCATCTAGCATGTACAAGTTTTAGATTTAGTCTAATACCACAAACAAACAAATAAACAAACACTTAATAAATTGTACTAACTGGTTTTGTGTCAACTTGACACAAACTAGAGTCATCAGAGAGGAAAGAGCCTCAGTTGAGGAAATGCCTCCATGAGATCCAGCTGTAAGGCATTTTCAGAATTAGTGATCAGTGGGGGAGGACCCAGCATATTGTGGGCAGTGCCATCCCTGGGCTGGGAGTCCTGGGTTCTATAAGAAAGCAGACTGGACAAGGCATATAGAAGAAGCCAATAAGCAGCACCCTTCTGTGGCCTCTGCATCAGCTCCTGCCTCAAGGATACTGTTCTATTTACATTCCTGCCTGACTCCTTTCACTGATAGAATAGCAATGAGGAAGTGTAGGCAGAATAAACCCTTTTCTTTCCAATTTGCTTTTTAGTCATGGTGTTTCATCACAGCAATAGAAACCCTAAGACACAAATCCAACTTGTTTTATGCCCTTAAGATTAAAATAGGCCATATCAGAGACATTTCCTTGGGTTTTGAAGACCATCAGATTTTACTCAAAATATGAGTTCTTTAAGTTGCTTTTAATTTTGAGAAATAAGAATTTTCATACCTAAAATCTTGAAAATTCATGTGGCTAAACCCCCTTACTTGTGCATTTTAATGTTTCCTTGTTCTGGTTATGCTAAATCAGGATTGTGTAAGTAATGTGAGAATATGGGAAATGGGGTGGAGGAGGAAATAGTTCATAAATTTTAGAGTGCTGTAATTAATAGACAGAAATACACAAGCAATTTTCATGTAATTAAATGCATATGAAGCGTTTCTGCTTGATCATGGGTATGGATCTAAAGGAAAGATGGCGAAGGGAAGGAGCCAACTTTAAAGATGTTTATTACTTCTGCGTATGGAGAACATGTGGAATTAACTATACAGAACATATATCCAAAGCCTAAATAACTACATCAACAAGTTAATATTCAATTCTTTAAGACAAAAGAGAATTTGGCTCTTTTCATTCGTCAATTATTTCCTATAGTACTAACCAAAAAAAGTCGTTTGCTACATTTTTTGAGACAGAAGGAACTTTTTCCTCACAAATACTTGACAAAGACTTACCTTTGCTTGAATATGAGAAAGGACTAATCATTTTCCCCAAAGTGCTAATAGTACACAAATGAAAACCGGTGCACATTTGTGAGTACACTTGAAGCTACTCTTTCAACAAATATTTACTCTCTTCCAATGTGCTGGGTAATATACCAGACCATGCAGAAGAGAAATAAGAATCTCCTTCCCTTCAGGAATATTTGAACCTAAATGGAAGATAAAATAAACACAAACAAATGCTAAAAAGGACATAATGCCAGACAAATATTTTTATGTTATGTGAATATTCAAGGAATATTGCTTTAGGCTTATTGAATCCTATTACATGCTAGAAAAAATCTTTTCTCTCCCATGATGGACTTTATTATGTTGCTTCACAGTAAAATAGACTCAGAAGAGTATGTTTATGAATTCTGAGCTGGCACTTGGTGCTGGACACGTAGAGGGCATTCATTTCCCCTTGGGCTGCATGCTCTTTTAATTACCATATGATCCTGTTCAGCAGCAGAGAAGATGAATGCAAAAAGTTAAAAAATAAAAATAAAAAATTCAGATTCTTCTTGCAGTGAATTCCTGATGAGTTCCCCTCCCTCCCCCTCGATCCCTAAATGAGGACAGTTAGACTCCTCTTTTGAGAATTCTCAAAACTGAATTTTAGAGAACAGAACTACTTGTTGTCAATTTGAGGGCCATGAGAAATATATGCTGGGAACTCTTGTCTACATGGTCAAACAAGTGTAAGAGATACTGGACCAAAACTGAAGCTGACATCTCAGTGAGAGCAGAGATGGGAACACAGATAAAAATGTGAGAGAAACAGAGCATGCTTCAGGTTTTACCGAGACCCAGCTTTAGCTCCTCCTCCTGATATAGAAAGTATTCCATATTCTAATATACTCCACCAGCACAAATTTGCTTTTCTATTTTTTTGCACACAGAAATATAGAAATATCTATTCTAATAAGAAAAGCTGTTTTTGCAGTGGACTGTGCTTAACACAGAGGCTCACAGCAAGATGAAGTATAGAGAACAAGTCTGTTGAATCGTCAGTCATAAATGGGACACCTATATCAACATCCTTCCACTCCAGAAGGTTTACAGAACAGTATGAAAGACGGGGTGGAGAGATTGTAAGAACCAGGGACTAGGGGCTGGGACTGCTGTAAAATAATCTTTTTTTTTGGATGTGACAAGACAGATGCACTCATAGACTCATAGCAACTGAGATGCCTGCACAAGACCAGCATAAAATCAGGCCCATCAACATTCCAGAATGGATGGAGAGGGGCTCACAAACTCCCCTATTGGCAATTGAAGGCTTCTGGGGGAGGAGGACTCAGCTTTCTTTAGGACTGAGTTCATGCGCCATTGGATGGCCCTACATCCATGCATATATGGGCAATATTAAACTCAGTGGGTAATTAAAAAAAAAAGGGAGAGGAAGTTAGGAAGTTAGGAGAAGCATGTATGCATGTCAAGGAAGGGGTGGGAAAAAGTGTCCAGGAGGAATTGGAGGGAAAATATAATCAAAACACAATATATACCTGTATAAAATTCTCAAAGAATAAATAAAAATATTATATAAAACTACTTCTATGGTAAGCTGACTTTTGAAGACAATATGGATAGTGCAAGAAAAAGAATGGCATATAGAAGAGAACCTCCCCCTCTGTGTTTTGCAGCAAACAGAGCCTGAGACAAGGATATATGCAGCACCATCTTGTTAGAGTTCAGTGTAAGGAGATGGGTGAGGGAACTGAAGGAAGGTGAGGTGAACCCAACTTCTTAGAAGATGAACTTAGTAGTGAATTTTCATCTCGAAATACATATCCATATCCATATACACATATATATACACATACAGGCATGTGTGTGCATGTATACACACACACAAACACACACACACAGAATCTTCAGTATCAGCAGCAACAGGAAATACTTGCGCAGAAATGAAAATGAGAAGTGCAAAATGAATGGTTTAAGAATGACTTGTATTCCTGAGTTGTATCTACATAGAGTTGCCAAAGACTATGTTGAATCTACTTTACATGATTGACATGAAAATAAAATATCAAAACGGAATCAATAGAACAATTTAGGTCAGGTAGTCGTCAGTAACAGATTTCAACTGCTGCCACTATTATAACTACTACTATTAATACAACTGCCATTTGAGATTTTCAAAAAGAATAATGGCAGCCATCAGTGTAAAGGGGATGGATTATAGGAGGATAGAACACAGCTGAGAGACCAATTGGACACACACTTGAATATACTGAGCAAATTAACTGGGACTTTACTCAGGCAGGTCTGGTGAACAGATATATAAAACAGGTTGGTGTATTTTTAGAAATTATGTAGCCCTAAATATTGACTTTGGTTTAATTTCCTTTTCTTATTTTGTCTTTGGTTACAGAACAAAATAAAAATTGAAACAAGAACATAGAAAAATATAGGAAAGCAGTGAAAAATATGAAGGATAATGAACTTTTAGTTAGGTGTCAAAGAGATAGCAGGGAGCAAGCAGTAGGACTTGTGGGAAGCTGCAGAATACACGCACTGCATAAGAGACAACTTTTACTCAGTAGTATTGATGCTGTGTAAGAATTCAACCCAAGTAAAGTCAAGATTTTTTTGAAGAGCAAAGAAATTTTTGAGATTCATATGAACACAACCACATTGTATATGTTGTTTCAAATTTATCTAAAATAATGTGTGAATCAAAAGGAAGGAAGGAAGGAAGGAAGGAAGGAAGGAAGGAAGGAAGGAAGAACACAGAAGAAAGAAAGACACATATAAGACCTTTTCTAAGCCATGCATGCTTATTTGCAATCTTTGTGAGTAGTGGAGAAAACTCAAAACCAAAGATTATAAGGCTGTGATGTTCCTAGGTATAAAATTGCTGAAATTTGTAGGGTAATATTATTAGAATCTTAGTCACATAGACATCAGTAGAATGATCTCTCTGTGGTGACTGCTTTTGGTTGTTAACTTGACTACATCTGGAATTAACTAAAACCCAAGCATCTGTACATACTTATAAAGGATTTTTCTTGATTATATCATTTGAGGTGGCAGGACCCACCATAAACCCAGATTATTTGAGGTGGGAACACCCACCTTAAATCTGGGTCAGCCCATCTGGTGGCAGCCTGTATAAAATACATGAAAGAATAAAGCTCTTGCTTTTTGCTTGCTTGCCCTGTCTCTTACTGGAAAGTTGTTCCTTCACTGGTATTAGAGCCTACTTCTTGAATGGGGTTGGTAATGGTATATTCTAGCATATGACTGGAGACCACCTGAGACATCCAGCCTCATGGACTGAAAATATGTTGGGTTCTTGGACATTTCATTAGGAAATAAACATTGTTAAAATGGTTGGATCACAGTTTGTAATCCATTCTAAGTAGTAGTAGTAGTAGTAGTAGTAGTAGTAGTAGCAGCAGCAGTAGTGTGTTCATTTTATCAGTTATTTCTCTAGATAATCCTGAATAATACACTTGCCTAATAACATAATAAGATAGGTAGAAGGTAGATACATGAACATCACATAGAGATTTATACTGTAGCAGTATGTCCAAAGCATTAGTGAGAGCACAGAAATAAGGGAGTTAACTAAAAGAACCTACAAACAATGAGATTGAACCAGAAGATCCTCTTATATCCATCACTTAATGCTAGTATTGCAGATGTGTGCCACCACAGTTGGGTTTATGCTGTGCTAGGGATTGCATCCAGAGCTTCATGCCTGTTAGGAAAGCACTCACGAACTGACACTTCATTGATAGGTAGTAATTTAAAACTTTTAAAAAGTTAAGAAACACATTAAGAGTATTTACTTAACACCTCTACCTGCAATCCTGGATCTGCACTCCATTCCCCCAGCCATAGCTCTGCCTGCATCTCTGGAGGCCTGCTGCCACTTGCAACAACAGATGAGATCACCAAGCCCCAATCCCCTGCCCCCTGGGTTCCCCAGAAAGCACAGCAGCCATGAGGTCTGCCCTGTGTCCTCTGCAATTCAACTTTTGGCCAACACTCTACATTCAATCCAGGAGGCCTGCAGCCATCAGGGACCACTAGCTCTGGTACAATCCTAGACACCTGCTGCCATCAGGAACTACTGGTTCATTAGGGGCTACCAGGCCTTCCAATACCAGGGACAACTAGATGGCTAAAGGCCACCATAAGAACACAATAAAAAAAAGTCAGGGCAATATATTACTACGAGAACCCAGCTATCCTACTACAGAAGCCCTGGATATCCTAACACATCTGAAGCATAAGAAAAATGATTTTAAATCTAATCTTATGAAGATGATAAGACTCTTTAAAGTGGAAACAAATAAACACCTTAAAGAAATACAGGAAAATAAATCAAACAGGTAGAGGCCTTTAAAGAGGAAATGAATAAATATAAAGAAATGCAAGAAAATATAACCTAGTAGTGGAGGAATTGAATGAAAGTATTTAAGACCTGAAAATGGAAATAGAAGCAATAAACAAAACACAAACTGAGGCAAACCTCGAGATAGAAAACCTAGGGAAGAGAACAGGAACTACAGACACAAATTTCACTAACTGAATACAAGAGATGGAAGAGAGAATCTCAGGTGGAGAAGATATGATAGAAGAACTTAATACACCATTGGTCAAAGAAAATGCCAAAAGTAAAAAGTTTCTAACACAAAACATGCAGGAAAATTAGGACACTATGAAAAGACCAAACCTAAGAAAAATAGTAATGGGAGGAGAAGATTCCCATCTCAAAGGCCCAGAAAATATCTTCAACAAAATCATAGAACATTTTCCTAACCTAAAGAAAGAGCACTATAAAAATATAAAAAGCTTACAGAACATCAAATTGGATCAGAAAAGAAAATCCTCCCAGCACATAAAAATATAAACACTAAATGTACAAAACAAAAAGAATATTAAAAGCTGCAAGGGAAAAAGGCCAAGTAACATATAAAGGCAGACCTATCAGAATTAGACATGACTTCTGAACAGAGACTCTAAAAGTCAGAAGGATCTGGAAAGATGTCTTGAAGACCCCAAGAGACCAAAGATGTCAGTCCAAACTATTATACCCAGCAAAATTTTCAGTTACTATAGATGGAGAAAACAAGGTATTCCAAGGCAAACCAAATTTATACGTTATCTTTGCACTTAATTCAGCAGTATAGAGGATACTAGAAGGAAAACTCCAACACAAAGAGGGTAACTATAAGAAAATATAAGAACTGAACAATTTCACACCAGCAAAATCAAATGAAGAGCCTCTCTCTCTCTCTCTCTCTCTCTCTCTCTCTCTCTCTCTCTCTCTCTCTCTCTCCCACACACACACACCACCACCACCACCACCATCAAAATAACATGAACTAACAATTATAGGTCATTGATAGGTCTCAGCATTCAACACCCCCTGTCCACCAAAGACACAGGCTAACAGACTGTACAACTGGATAGATAAACAGGATCGATCATTCTACTACACAAACAAATAAACCTCATCAACAAAGATAGTTATTACATTAAAGTAAACGGCTGGAAAAATGTTTTGCAAGCAAATGGACCCAAGAATCAAGCTGGAGTAGCCATTCTAATAGCTTATAAAATAAACTTTCAACCAAAAGTAATCGAAAGAGATGGGGAATGACACTTTATATTCATCAAAGGAAAATCCACGAAGATGACATCTCAGTTCTGAACACCTATGCCTTAAATGCAAGGACTCCCACATTCATAAAAGAAACACTACTAAAGCTTACATCATACATTGAACCCCACAGACTAATAGTGGTAGACTTCAACATACTATTTACATATGTACATGTCATATAAACAGAAACTAAACAGAGAAATAAGGAAAATAATAGATGTTATGAATCAAACACACCTAACAGATATCTACAGAACTTTTCACCCAAACACAAAAGAAGATACTTTCTCTGAAATTGACCATATACTCAGTCACAAAGCAAGCCTCAACAGATACAAGAAGATTGAAATAACCCCTTGCATCTTGTCAGACCATCATGGATTGATGCTGGACTTCAACAACATCAGAAACAACAAAAAGCCTACAAACATATGGAAACTGAATAACTTTCCACTCAATAACCACTGAGTCAAAGAAAAAAATATAGAAAGTATTCACTTTTGTGAATTCAATGCTGAAGGCATAACATACTCAAACTTATGGGACACAATGAAAGTTGTGCTAAGAGGAAAGTTCATAGCACTAAGTACCTTCAGAAAGAAATTGGAGAGATCTCATACTAGCAACTTAACAGCACACCTAAATGCTTTAGAACAAAAAGAAGCAAAAAACACCCAAGAGAAATAGACAGCAGGAATAATCAAACTCAGGGCTGAAACCAATCAATTAGAAACAAAGAGAACAATACAAAGAATCAATGAAACAGAGTTCGATTTTGGAGAAAATCAACAAAGTAGATAAACCCTTAGCCAAAATAACTGGAGAGTAGAGATACAGCATCCAAATTAACAAAACCAGAAATGAAAGGTTAGACCTAACAAGACACTGAGAAAATTCAAAGAAACATTATGTCTTACTTCAAAAGCCTGTACACCACAAAATTGGAAAATCTAAATGAAATAGATGGCTTTGTAGATAGATTCCATGTATCAAATTTAAATCAAGATCAGCTAAACAATCTAAATGGTCTTATAACCCTTAAGGAAATAGAATCAGTCACTAAAGATCTTCCAATCAGAAAAAATTTCAGGGCCAGTGGTTTTAGGGAAGAATTCTACCAGATTTTCAAAGAGGAGCTAATACGAATACTCCTCAAACTATTCAACAAAATATAAACAGAAGGAACACTGCCAAACTTATTCTACAAGGCCAATGTCACCCTGATACCTAAACCACACAAAGACTCAACAAGGAAAAATTATTTCAGACCAATTTCCCCTATGACTATTGATACAAAAATACTCAATAAAATATTCGTATATAAAATCCAACAAAAAATCATCCACCACGATCAAGATCAAGTAGGCTTGGTCCTAGAGGTGCAAGACTGGTTAAATATACGAAAATTAATGTTATCCACCACATGAACAAGCATGAAAAAAACATAAAATAAAAAAAACCCCAAAATCACATAATCATCTTATCAGATGCTATAAAAGCCTTTGGCAAAATTCAATATACTTTCATGTTAAAAGTCTTGCGGAGATAGGGATACAAGCCACATACCTACACACAATAAAGGTAATATACAGCAAGCCAAGAGCCAACAACAAATTAAATGGAGAGAAACTTAAGTTAATTCCACTAAAATTAGGGACAAAACAAGGCTGTCAACTCTCCCTGTATCTCTTCAGTATAGTACTTGAAGTTCAGCTAGAGCAATAAAATCCTTTAGTTAAAGGAGATTCAGGAGATACAAATTGGAAAGGAAAAAGTCAAAGTATTATTATTTATAGATGATATGATAATATACATAAGTGACCCCAAAAATTCTACCAGAAAACTCCTACAACCAATAAATACCTTCAACAAAGTCACTATATACAAAGTTAATTCAAAGAAATCAGTAGCCCTCCTTTATACAAATGATAAATGGACTGAGAAAGAAATCAAACAACACCCTTCATAATAGCCACAAATAATATAAAATATCTTGGTATAATTCTAATCAAGCAAGTGAAAGACCTCTATGACAAGAACTTCAAGTCTCTCGAGAAAGAAATTGAAGAAGATATCAGAAGATGGAAAGATCTCCCATGCTTGTGGATTGGTAGGATTAACATAGTAAAAATGGTCATTTTACCAAAAGCAATCTGTAGATTCATGCCATTTTTATCAATATTTCAACACAGTTCTTTACAGACCTTGAAAGAACAATTTTCAACTTCTTATGGAAAAGCAAAAACCCAGTATAATTCAAACAATTCTCAACAATAAAAGAACTTCCGGGGGCATCCCCATCCCTGATTTTAAGTTCTGCAACAGAGCTATAGTAACACAACGTGATATTGCTTTATGCCACCATGATCCTTGGAATTGAAACAAAGATTCAGATGTAAATTCACACACCTATGGATACTTGATTTTTGACAAGGAAGTCAGAATTATGCAATAGATAAAAAGGAAGCATCTCCAATAAATGATGCTGGCTAACTTGATGTCTACAGGTAGAAGAATGCAAATAGATGTATATCTATAACTCTGCACAAAACTCAAAATCCATGAGAATCAAAGACAACATAAAACCAGAAACACTGAATCTGATATAAGAGAAAGTGGGGAATAGCTTTTAATGCGTTGGTGAAGGAGGCAATTTTCTGAACAGAATACCAATAGCAAAAGCCCTAAGATAAACAAGTAATTATTGGGACCTCATGAGACAAATCGTGGACAGAAACTGAAGGAGGGGCCATCCAGAGACTGTTCCACCTGGGTATCCATCCCTTGTGCAGTCACCAAAGACAGATGCTGATGTGGATGCCAGGAAGTGCATGCTGACAGGAGCCTGATATAGCTGTCTCCTTAGAGGTCTGGCAGAGCCTGAAATATACAGAGGTGGATGCTCACAGCTAATCATTGAGCTGATCATGGGGTTCCCAATGGAGGAGTGAGAGAGAAGACTGAAGGAGCTGAAAGGGTTTGTGGCCCCATGGGGAGAGCAACAATACCAACCAACCAGAGCTCCCAGGGTCTAAACCACCAGCCTGGGAGCACATAGGGAGGGACCCATGGCTCCAGCTGTATATGTAGGGGACATTGTCAGGCATAGGTGGGTGAGGAAGTCCTTGTTCCAGTGAAGGCTAGATACCCCAGTGTGGGGGAACTTTGGTGGGGAGGTAGAAGTGGGAGGGTGGGTGGGGCATATCCTCATAGAATCAGGAGGAAAGGGGATGGGATAAGGTATTCCTGGGTGGGCGGGGGGTGGGGAACGGGGAAAGGGAATTACATCTGAAATGTAAACAAAATATCCAATAAAAAATAAAAAAATAAATATACACATTTAAGAACTGGGAAAAAAGAAAATAAACACTTGACTGGGCAGAGGAGATGGTTCAGCAGGGGAAGGTACTTGCCAGCAAGCCCAAAGACCTGGGTCTGATGCCTGGGACCCACATGGTGGAAGGAGAGAACTGGCTCCCAAAAGTCATGCCCTAACCTCCACATGTATGACAATGTCCCTAACCCCATGAGATAAATAAACAGGTCGCTTTAGGAAAAGAAAAATAAGCATATGATCAAACTGTGGAAAATATATCAGAGTTACAAGAGTGCCTGTGCAGCTAACCTGAAGCGATATCTACACATTGTGTTTATTCATATGTACTTCTCAGCTTTGGGAAGTGTGTTTGGTCTTTTCATCAAACATGATTCCCTTTTCATTGGTAAAAGACAGACTTTATCTTAGCAGTTACTGAAGAACTTGTATATTGTACCAGTGAGATTATAAGAGCTTAAAAAAAAAAATACCCGTGGAAGTCTTTTACACTTAGAGATGCATTTCAAGATCTTCACATCATCTTTGAGATCAGAAATTGTACTTTCTTTGTTTCAATATTTTGTTCTTGATTCAGGTATCATTTTTAAGAGGAAAACAGAACCGATATGTAATCTCAAGTGCTGAACTGCTTCAACTGGAGCCTGATGATTACTACTGAACAACTTGAAGAACCGGAAGCAGAGGGGTAATAGTGTTTTAGAAGAGCCAGTCACCACCGTACATTACTAAGGTTATTCAATGTGGGGGACTGAACCTGGGCACTGTGTGCAATAAGCCTGAGGTACCACTGAGTTGCTGTACCACTGTCTATTGATTTACACCTTTTTGAAATGGGGTCTCACGCTCACTATGGATCATAGGAAGACCTTGAACTAGAAGGTCCTCTTACTGCACTCCTTAACACTAGGATTGCAGGTAGGTGCTGCAGTGGGGTTAATTCGGCACCAGGTATTAAATCTAGAGCTTGATGCATGTTAGGCAAGCACTCTATGAACTGAGCTCCAGTCTCTTCCCTCCCCAACTTTCATTAATAAAACATAGAAGAAAACAATTCTTTAGAAGAAACAGCTTGATGGAGAGACAGGGAAAGGGAATCTGCCTATTGTACCTTAGCCACTTCTATATTACTAGTCTAGTTCCTAGTACTATAAAAATGTTAATGACCCTGGCTTTGGCTAATTCATAATTTATATTAACCAGATGGGACATGGGATAAAATTTGTTTTTAAACCACTTAAAAGGGGGTGAAAGGATTTGAAAACAGCTTAACATTATAAATGAATCGGCCGATGAAATGTTTATGATGATAAAAAAAAAAAAGAACAAGCTGTTCCCAAACGTTCTAGAAGCATGGACTTAAATAAACACATGAGCCATGGGGCAAGTTATTTACAGCCATTCTAAATCTTCGATTTGGAAAGCACCTAACCTTCCCTGTTCATTCATTGGTATTCTAACTTTACCATTTCATGTATCTTTATTTCATAATACTTTGTTTAGTATGATTCCAGTAAATAACAAAAATATTAAAGCACTATATTATTCTGGTCCTTCTTTCAAGAGTACAAGGTAGGAAGCCACTGGTAGTGTTCTGTAAACCACTCAGCACAGCAGCACATATGGGAAGGTCAGGATGGGGAGTGGATACCAAAAGCAGAGTTTCTATCGGTAATCAGGCCATATGTTGATTTTATCTGACTTTCCCATTCACTAATTCATGTCGCAGTATCTCCTGTATATTTGAAACTAGTTCTTCTCCAAGTGATGCTTTTCTGGTGTGTCTGCCAATTAACTGACAATTAAGAGAATAGTTCAATTGACTGAAGTCTTCTGTAGACACTAACCCTTTCCTGGGCACAAAAAAAGGCATCCACATCAGGAGAGAGTGAAGACATCATACATAGAAAGTGCAAAGCCAAAGCATGGAGCAGCCCTTGGAGAAAGCTGAGTTCTGCCAAGCAGTCACTCTCTGAAGCTGATCATCTGTTAGGAAACCACGCCTGGCTAGTGAGAATTGCAAGGAAATCAGTTTCCTACTGCACTTCCCACTTGTTTCGTCCTTTGCATATGTCAAGTCAAATTATCTCACAAACAACAACAAAAAGCAAAAAGTTAACTGCATATTGCCATTTCTCTCCTTCTCCCTCTCCCTCTTCCTTTCCCTCTCCCTTATCTCCCCTGTCCTCTCTTTGTGTCTGTGTTCCAGAATGTACTATGTAGTTAACATAAAACAACCACTGTTTTCTGGGAGACTGAGAATTCTTAAAGGGACTGCACACATACCTCTTCTACACTAGTGAATAATTAATTAACAGTCTGGAAGGAAAAAAATATCTTATCTCTAGTCTAGGAATAGAAAAGAAGGATTGAGATCTTGTGTGGTCTACAGAAAGCAACATCTCTAAAAGGACCTGAGTCTAGTACATATAAGGTGGGTTTCTTATGTAAGTCTAGTTTGGGCAGCCCAGCACACAAGGGTTGTAGCAGGTGGAGTCCGTCAAGAATGACTGCTTCATGACTTAGTTTTACTGTCTCCATTATCTTAATTATGAAGTAGACTTTCGCAGTGACATCTTCAGATAAACACTTTTTCCCTTTCCTTGGGGCTTTAGGCAACACAAACAAGTTTAAGAAATAAATAGCTTGACAAGGACATGTAGTGGATATGTCTTACAGGGCTTTTTAAAATTTTCTTTTGTTCTGTTAATGGAAATTCCTATAATTATTTATAGTCTCCTACTATAGGACTGTTTACTGCTCAGTTTTTCTATTTGATGTTTCATGATACATACCCAAACACAAAGCAGCTTAGAGGGCTAGAGAGAGAACTCAGTGGTTAAAAGCACTTGGTTTTGCAAAGAAGCCAGGTTCAGCCTGGCACCTACATGGTGGTTCACTACTGTTTGCAATTCCAGGACATTTAACTGTGTCTTCTGGTATCCATAGGCACCAGGCATTAACATGATGCAATACATTCATGCAGGCATACATATAAAATAAATTGACCTACATTAAAAAAAAAAAACAACTTCACTTTCCACCATCTGAGTCCTATCTTTTCAGATACACACACAGGCACACACACACAGAGATTCAAATAATTTGTACTTAGATTTACTTTCTATAATTTAAAAAAAAATTGGGTTTTGGAGAAAGTACAAAGGTTGACTTCTGTGATTCTGAGAACAAACTATGTTCAAAACAATTAATCAAATATTTGAGGTGATTATATTGGCAAGGGATTATGGTCCAGAATACCAGGCTGCTATATCCAGGTCTCTCACACAGCTAGACTGATGACATCTGTTATTGCAGATCACCTCCCACAGAATGATGGCTGGACTTAGCTCTCTCTCTAGCACTTGAGTTTTGAGAAAGGAGACCTGCAACCACGTGTTAGGCTGATCCAAAAGAAACACTGTCCACACGTAGACTGAAACTACTAGGGCTATTTGGGGAAAGGTTTGTCTAGGATAGCTAGAACTGGAGGCAGACAGTGAGCAATAATTAAGAAGGAAATGGAAGGTCACAGTGGTGTGGAACATTAGGTATGGAAGAGCTTAGGGCATAAACAGGAAATGAGCTACAAGATCACTTACATTAGATCAGGGAAGGAATTGGATCAACAGAGTAACTGAGTGGAATAGAGAGAGGGTAGTCATCTTGCTTTTCAGCTATATAAATCGGAGAGCTCAAAGAAGCCATTCAGAAAGAGACATTCACCTTTATTGAATGTATTAGTTCCTTATGTGGCTCTGTGACAAGAAAAACGATTACAGAAGAAACATTATCTGCTTTGTTTCATAGGGCTCATCCCATCACAGAGCAGAAAATGTGGAGAAGCAGTTCTATCTACACCCTGGTGGGCCAGGATGCAGAAGGTGAGGAATGTGTGAGCTTGGCTTGCTTTCCCCCTTTTCCTTTCATTGCATCCTTAGTGTAGGTCCTCCTCTTTCAGTGGGTGCTCTCTGGAACAGTCGCCACAACCACACTTATTAATCCTCTATGTATTTCTTACTGCAATCAATACCAAAATTAACCATCACAGCATATATAAAACAATAAAAGCCAAAAAAGAAGTAATCTATTAATGGATTCATAACATGCCAAATAGCTTCTTTGATTAAGTTTTTCCCAACCCAGTTATGCCAACTTGTAGTCTATGTGTTGTATATGTGAATTCCATTTGCACCATAGTAGTTGAAGTGAGACTCAATTTTATTTTTATTTTTATTTTACTTTGTTTTTACAGTCAATTTCATTCATTCATTCATTCATTCATTCATTCCACATCCCAATCTCTGCTTCCTCTCCTGATCCTCCCCTCACACAATCCCTTCCCCTACTTCCTTCTCTTCTTATCTGAGAGGGTGGCCGTCCCTCCTGGGTATCCCCTGACCTGGGCACATCATGTCTCTCCCACTGAGGCCACACAAGGCAGCCCAATTAGGGGAACAGATTCTACAGATAGGTAACAGCTTTAGGAGCAGGTCCTGCACCAGTTGCTGGGGAAGCCACATGAAGACTGGGCTGTATGTACTGCTGTTAAGTATGTGCTGGGGAGCATTGGTCCAGCCCTTGAAGGGAGAGTCAATTTTTATAATATAAGAGGATAATATTATATAGAGGAGAACAGGTCTTCCCATGTAAATAGTCATATGGGAAAATTACTGAACCTTTGTGTTAATTAATCCGTCTTTAGAAAAGTAGGCTAGTGCTTTACAAGGTTCTTGTGCAGATGTCAATATGTTAAGGCTGCAGAGCACACTGTGTTTGTTCTGTTCACTGCTGTTACTATAACTTTACCATGGAGTCAACTAAACAGTGTGCAAACATTCCTGGGCACACTCTTTTGTGGGTTGTGTTAAGAAGGAACAAACACTTCTGTACTCTACAGTTAATCCAGCTACCCACTCATTTATCAGTCATGGAGATTAAACACAGCATTTATTTGGTCATTATATGATGATACAAGAACTCCCCTCTGACTCTCAACATATTCAAGAGAAAAAAATGGTTAGCTAGGGACAAAAGGAAAATGAAGAAAATTTAAAAGCCATTCACCACTCTATACATATAGAAGATAATTTCTACCAAGTCATATATTTTCAGAAAGGTCATAATTTTACAAGATGACATGACAGATGCTATTATTGGGGATGCTGTAAGTGAAATATAAATTTTAAGTTTATAAAACAACTTTATGTCAACACATTAAACATGACACCCCAAATATGAGAATCCTTAGTAATAAGGAAAAACTAAACAGTCACATCAGCTGTTTTGGTTGGAGACTTAAATATCTCCCATCACAATAGAATCCTCATATGCTGAACTCAGTTGGTCTTAAATATAATGTACTAGGTTATTGGAGAAAATGTACCCTGTAGCTGGTTCTTTTCTCTATCTATTCCCCCAACCTCCTTTCTAAAACACTTCATAGTTCTTCTTCAGGTTTAGACTGTGTTGCCTTGGTAACCATACACCAATCAGAACAGGGGACAGATGGATGTGGATAAGTTAAGTTCACCAGAACCAATGATGCTGTGCTCTAAGGTCCCAGTCATGGGAAGCAGACTCACTCTTCCACATGGAAGGATGTGTGCTGGAGTCCTTGCAGTCTCAGGGAAAGCTTTCTGGGGATGAGCTACCAGTTAGGAAACAATGCCAAGAAACGAGGCATTTCATTTATATTGAGTGAATCTTCAGATTCTGAGACAATAACTTATCTCTGGATTACTCACATATGTAAAGCAAGACTTTCTTTGTAGGTTTACTGTAGTTTGAATTGGGCTTTTCATTATTAGTAAGCAACACTTTCCTGGAAAATATACTGATAGGCTTGCAATGCTGCTTTTATATGACTCCATTCCATGAGGTGGGTGGAAGAGTTACTCAGATGTCCTGTTCTTTCATGCATTCTTAGTTCTTTCATGGATCCACTATGCATAAAAAACTGAAAGGCCAAAGGAACTGACTCCAAATTTTGGTGTTAGAGGAAGTAGGTTTCAGTCTTCTCTCTGATATTGATTAAATGAATTCTGTAATGCATCCAACTTATTTCTTTGCCTATAAAATGAAGAGGTGAGTCCCAATTAATCTATTTTTCTGTCTGTCTGTCAGCCTGCCTATTGACTCCCTTCTCAATTCATCTAAGAACACTTTTTCTAAATGAAACTTCATGTAATGCCCCTAAATAAAACATGGAATTGCAATATATTGGAAGATACTGGTTTTCTAACCTCAGTATAGAATATCCTTGTATATCCTCAGTACAGCCAGACAGCTAGTCAAATACATGTGCTCAACAAGATGGTGCTAAATAATCAAATAAAACCCAGGGATTCTCTGTTGCATACCCACCATACAGTCTGGACATTCTTCCCACAACTTGCTTGGGCTTCCATTCTTTTTAGCTATTTCTGAGGTCTCACTAAAGAAGTCCTGGTTAACAGAATTCAATAACTAAATAATATCTTAGGCCCTTTGGCTCTAATACTTTGTAATGACAATTCTGGAACTTTGGTTTATTTAAAAAACAGAATATTGTAGGAATATGTTTTCACTTTAATCCTAGGTGTGGGGATATAGGGCTGCTTGGGACGGTCTGCAACAGCTGACTATGGTATACCTGTGCCCTAGCAGAGATGTGGTTTTGCCAGCTGCAGATAGTTTCTGTTATTGTGTGACATTTGGGATTCTGGGAACTTTTCAGAGGTGTACAAATGCTAGCATCTTGATAGGTGTGGTTGGTGGTTGCTCAGGGAGTGGAGGGGGCTGGTTGTTGTAGCTGTAAAATGTTAATCTTCTCTGAGCTCCCAGTGGGTGTGCACAGGGTTCTGCCTCAGCCCAAGAGTTCTGGATTCATGAGTGAAAGACACAAACCCATCCCCACTCTCCACCCCCTTTATATTTAATAAGCCTTAACTTGCTCAGTGGCTGGACACTTTCAAACCTCCCCGTGGAGAGCTCACACTCCCTCTGGTATTCCTGGGTTAACACTTTCTAAATCTGTATTTAATCTTTGCTGCCCTGTTTCCTTCTGGGCAGCCCTCCCATGGAAATTGCCATGATGGGGAAGCAGAGAGGTCAGATGTAAGAATCCAGGAAAGTAGTCCCAGGTGCCATTTTCCTCAGTTGGGTATTGGGTAGCAGAGATGAAATATAGATTTTAAAAGGTGTTAACTCAGGAATTTCAGAGGGGAAAGGAGGTTAGCTACGTGGAGTTAGGGAGAAGCCCAGCCATTGAGCTGGCAAGGCATACTAAAAATAAATAACGCTGTTTGTGTGTCTTTTCATTCATGAATCCAGAACTCTTGGGTGGGTGCAGAGATGTGTGACCACACACTGGGACAAGTTGTAGTTTATTATAGTCATGTTTAAAGTAGAGATTAAATTTAGTCTCTCTCTCTCTTTCTCTCTCTCTCTTTCTCTCTCTCTTTCTCCCTCTCTTTCTCTTTTTATCCATCTTTCTCTCTTATCTAGTGATAGGGATAAAACTGGAGAATAAAGAGTGGGATAAAGAAGGGCCCAAAAAGTAGCAAAGACTAGCTACAAGCAAAGAAGAAACAAGAAGAAAAAAATTAGAACTCAATGTCTGTCTCTCCCTCTCTCCCTCTCTATTCTTCTTCGTGTCCTATCTAGTGATAGGGAGTAAAATGGGGTGGGCATAAATGGAGAGAAAAAGAAGGACCCTCAAAGTAGCAAAGTCTAGTTACAATAGTCCAATTTAATAATTCTCAGTTGTGACAATGGGGGAGTACCCATTGATTCTGTCATCAGAATTATAATATGGAGATTTTAAAATTAGTTTTCCTATTTTGTCATAGTAATCAACTGACTTCTATTAGCTGCAATTACCATCTGGATATTAGTCAATCAGTATTTTATTATATATTGATAAACTATTGATGTACATATTTGTTGGGTGAAAATAATTATGCTGTGGTTTTAAAATACACCAAATGAACAAACCAGCCTACAAATCCTTCCATTCCATCAAATATATGACATCTACGGAGAGAATATTTGAGATCTACTCTTTCAGAGACATTTAAACATACTTTGATGTACAATATTTTACTATTATCTATAATGATTGTGCTGTTAAACGGATTTTTAAAAATCAAATTAATCCCTCCTACTTACCTGAGGCTGCTTCCCACTTTAATTATCGTTTTTCCAGTCCCAGCACTGAGTATATACTTGGAATATTTTCAATATGTTGTAGAGATGTCTGTCCATGTTTGATATAATACTAGATATAATAGCCAAGTAATGGAAAGAACCATATCCATAATGTCCATATCCATAATTGGAAGGTGCATAGCAAGAAAGACTGTGGAATACATACATAATGTAACAGTTTTTAATCATTAAAGAATCTTGTCATGCAACAGCTTGTGTGGAATTATGGAACATTTTAATTGAAATAAATCAAACAGTGACAATATTTCACATTTTCACATATGTGTGGCACATGAAACAAACTTGTAGAAGCAGAAGATGGAATGGTAATGTGATAGTAAGTGCAGATACTTGAGATAATATAGCAAGAGAATAGGTCTATTTGGGCTCATGGTTTTTGAGGTTTCATACTCAGTCCTATTGGGCCTGTGGTGAGGTTGACTTCATGGTTAGAGGAAAACTCTTCACTTCAGGGCCAGGAGTCAGTAGGAAGAGGTAATCTCTGTTTAAGTACCACCACTTGGTGTTCACATCTTATCTTTCTATAATTCCACATACTAAAAATGCTATTGTGAGATGTTTAAGATACAAAGTATTTCAGCAATTAATCCATATTTAAAGCAGGCTGTGCTCAGGAACTGCCATAGTCTAGTTAGCAGAACAGAGAAGGAGTGTTCTCCTAAAACTTCCATGAGTGTAAACTAGATTTTTCCTGAAATCTTGTGTTTTTAGTTCTATCCTAGTGCTATGGGTTTTACTTTCATAGAATCTGATTTTAAAATAAGACATATGTGTTCAGAGTGGGTACTATGATTTGCTAAACAACAGCTGATGGAAATAATTTAGTTATTGTAAAAGGACTTATTTAGAACATGCTAAGAGCCAGACATGGGGCACATGATTTAATTCCAGCGTCAGGGAGGCGGAGGCAGGCATAAAACTGCTAGGACTACATAAAGAGACCCTATCTAAAAATAAATAAATACATACATAAATAAAGAAAGTAAAGAAAAGAAAAAACATGCTCAAAGGAGATTAGGATCTGGGTAATGGCATATTCATGTAGCCAATCATTAGGGAGTAATTTCCTAAGATTGAGCTTATCATATGTAGGGAGTACATTTTTTCTGTAGGCTTCCAGGAGACAGAATAATTTCACAATGATGAACTAGAGCTATATGGATGTAGTGTTTTATTATTCTTCCTAGGATAATTTTGTGTGTGTATAAATATATGTGCATGTGTTTGTATGTGACAGAAGCCATCTAGGAAAAGTTATGGCAAGCAAGCGAGTTTCTGAGGTGGCCCACCCCTTTTCATGGCTGTGAAGGGTCCATTCTGGAGAAGCATGGCCCTAGAGACTTCATCCCAGGATTACTTCTCACTGCTGATATGTCTTTCCTGCTATTATTACATAGACTAATGACTCCTGGGCATCAGTCTAACCTATTGGACAAATTTCCTGCAAATCAACATGAAGATAAACTTTCATGTGTTAATGCTGTTTTGATGAATTAATGACTTCATAGCATTCCTGATTTGGCTCAAATAATTTTAGGAAGAAAGTTTAAAGAGATGGTTTTATTTGTTTTGCCAGAAAGATATAATAAGTTAGAATCAAGAAGAGAATGTGCCCCCTCTACATAGAATAGTAAGTGAAGGTTACATAATAAGGAATAAAATGAGCTTTCATAATTGCACTAGAACAGTGCTTGAGATAGATTTGTGATCAAGGGAACACATTAGTTCTAGGTCAGGTCCAAGGATGAGGCCACAGATGTGCACTATGATAAAATAAGGCCATGTGAAACTGTTGCTTTCAACTTATAATGAGCTTATAGAATGAAACACTGCTTTGAACTTACTGTCAACAACCTTCTGTGACTCCCCTTTTGTGTAACATTTCATCTAAGAGCTAATTTTATAAAGGAATTTTTTTCTAAGAAGGTATAAAATTGCCAGAGAAAAGAGAAAGTGTTGCTTTGGGAGCTCTGCTCCATCCACCAAATGTGTATATGTATGTACATGGTGTGTTTAGGCATATGTGTATGTATGTAAGAATACATGAACATTTGTGGAAGTGATGAAACAGGTGGTTGGGCCCAGCCAACGTATGTACCTGTGTGTCTATGTGTGTGCTTGACTTTCTCCTTTTCTTCCTTTTCTTTCTTCTCTTGTTCATGAAAAAGGTTAACAAATTCTGAGCCTCTTTGTCTGGTCAGTAAGGGGCCCTTGAGTCAGAGAGAAAAGTGCTCTGATAACTAAGCTTTTTTTTTTTTTCTCATCCCTTGCTTCTATCAGCAGGCATTAAATTGCCAGAAGCCTGTAGCCAGCAGCTTTTGGCCACAGAATAGCAAAGAGTTAAGGAGGTTAAAAATTGCCAAAAGTAAGCAGCTTCTGGTCACACAATTGTCTGTAGAAATTGTGAAGGGTAAAGCAGCCTTGGCCATAAATGCTGACTCTATAACCCCCTTTGTACTGTCTGCCTCAGTTCCTGGGTGCTGTGGTTGGCCCCAGGCATTGTGTGTGTGTGTGTGTGTGTGTGTGTGTGTGCACTTGAGGAATAGCTTGTGTTTGGATGACAGATCTGAAGAAAATAAAGACTTAAGCCTCTTGGGAGAAATAATTTCATAGAAGCTATGTAGAAAGGAAGTGTTAGAAGCATTGGATGGTAGAGAACTGTAAAAATTTGCCAAGCAATCCCCAAAACATACCATTTCTTCTTGTTTTCTCTTTTCTTCTTCCTTTAATTTTTCCTGCTTTTTTTTTTAAGACAGAGTCTGGCTGTCCTGGAACTCACTATCTGGACCAGGCTGGTTTGGACCTCACAGAGATCTGTTTGCTGCTGCCTCCCATGGCCTAGGATTTATGGTGTGTGCCACTATGGCCAGCTTTAAAACATACCATTTTGATCATAATTTAATTTTTATCTGTGGTAAAAATTAATGTACTTATGTGACTTTGAAATTAAATTAAGAACAAACAATAAAACCTAGTCTGTCTCCTTGACTTGAAGGGTGGGAATCAGTGCTTTAGGTTAGGTGATTTTCAGTGACCTTCCTGTTAGATCTATTTTTAGTATTTAAATTTACCTGGAAACAGCAAATCAATTATCAGACAGAACTGAAAACACATAGAAAGTACTGTTAAGAGATCTTTGAAAGCTGCTTCATGTGCTTCCAGACTCAGCTCAGCTGATATTACCTTCCGAGAGGGCTTCTATGATGTTGTGTTTGATAATCAGAAGACATGCAAAGTAGTCACTATCGTATCATATATTGCTTCTAACAGTAACTTCTCCTGTCATCAGTGGCAGATTCACAGAGGCTGGGTTTTTCATTATTTTTTCTCAGTCAGGGCGGCTAAGCTCCATGTTTTGACATCCTAGATCATTATAAAATGTTAGTTATAGCTTTGTTTTCTTTCCCTAACCCTGTAACAAGACATTAGCACAAAATCTTTTATCATCAAGCTGATTATTAAGAACGAATCACTATTTTTTTTTTCTCACAAATGCATTGTTTTAAATAGCAGTTCCAATGTGCAACCTCTGAAACCAAATCAGGAAAGGGCACCATGAATGGGTGGCAAAAATTCACGATGTTTTGGTTTCAAATACTTTCCATTATTCTGGTTATTTTTTCCATTTATTAAAGGAAACCTTTTCAAGTTTCAGTTCTAGGAGAGATTAAACACATTCAATCTAATTATGCAACCTGCTGGCAAGTGCGATCTAAATGGGAAACACGTTGCTGGTTGTAGTTCACAGTTGCCACTGGAAACAGAGACAAGTGTGGAAAATTGCAAAGCCAAGACTGAGCCCTGGCATTGTCCTGTCTCTGGGAAGGCACTTTCTGGGCCTGTTCTTTCTTTCCTGTCCTCTTTGTATTCATGGTGTGTGTATGTGTGCACTGCAGTTTCTGCATGAGTAAGAACTAGAAATGAATTGTCTCAAGGTGAAAATACATCAAAAGATGAAGGAAAGCTTTAAAAGTGACACAAAATCTGTGGACAAAATACAGCATGTAGTGGAATCTGAGGTATCTTCTGTAGATAAAATGTAAGTCACCTGATATTAGCAAACACCGGGTATCACAGCATTAAAAACAAACAAACAAACAAACAACAACAACAACAAAAAAAAACCAAAAAAAGCAAAACTCAACAACTCAACTTCCAACTTCCTTGGAAGCGGCTCAGGTTTACTCACCTTTCAAACTGAACTGTAGTTTCTGTCTTCCTTGTCTCCACCTAAGGTAGCAAGTTATATTAGGAGAGGAATCAGTGCTCAGTCTCTGTTGGAAACAAGGGGTTAAATTATTTGTATTCATTTTAGGTTACAAGATAAAACTATTTTTCTTTCTTAATTCCTTTCTTTTTTCCCTCCTTCCCTCCCTCTCTTCTTCCTTCCCTCCGTCCCTCCTTTCCTTCTGTCTTCCTTTCTTTCTTTCCTTCTGACAGTCAAATCTTTTTTTTTTTTCTTTTATTGGAGGAATGGGTCTCTAGGGGGTAGGCCTGGGGCCCTCACTGCACAGCTTGTTCATTGGCACTGCCTCCAGAATCCTGTTCTTCATCATATCTGGAAGCTTCGGAGCGTTGGAGAGGGTTTGATGCACAGACCTTCGAAGGCGTCCTCTGCCCAGAAGGCCAGGCCCACTGTGGCTGGGGCCTGTGGCCGTGCTGTCTGACTAGTGAAGCCACACTCGCCCAGAGGTTTTCCATCATCAAGGAGCTGGTATAGCAGCTGCTCCTCTGGTGGCAGCTTGAGGATGCCCTCAACGATGCGCTTCAATTAGAACCCGGTGCTTGGCTACTTGGGGTCTGTGAAGATGGTGGTCTTGTGGCGCTGGATCATGATGGAACATCCATCCCTGCGCGGTGGCGCACGCCTCTAGTCCCAGTTACTCTGGAGGTTGAGACAGGAGGATCGTTTGAGCCCAAGAGTTCTGGGCTGTAGTGTGCTATGACTGTAGTGTGTCAGCACTAAGTTCGGCATCAACTGTTTCCAACAGAGACTTCTCATCAATATGGTGAGCGGAGGACCACCAGGTTGCCTAAGGATGGGGTGAATCATCCCAGGTCAGAAAACCTTTCTTTCTAAAAATAAATTTACGGATTATTTTAAACTATAGACGGGGTTTATGTGACAACTCTAAAACACTTTGGATGTGAGAGGCGGATGGGAGGGCGTGAAGTTAGTGTGTGGAACATCAAAACACACAGAATAGTTTTGGTGAAGTAAAAGCACTTAGCCTAAACAAAGCCAGTGTGCTTTGTCACTTTCTTGGTATCTGCAAGTTTTCTGACTGGAGTCTTTACAGTTGATGGACAGGTAGTCAAATTCCAGCAAGACAGCTCTTTCTACAAGAAACTGAGCTCTGTGCTAACGCCTCTGTCCCTGACCACTTAAGCTGGCAGTTCTTAACCTGGGGATGCAGCCCCTTTGGAGGTTACATATCAGAGATCCAGGATTCATATTTTACATTACAATTCATAACAATAGAAAATTACAGTTATGAAATAGCGATGAAATAATTTTATGGTTGAGGATCAATCACCACAACATGAGGAATTCTATTAAAGTGGTCAAGCTTGAGAACCAGTCTTAAGTGTTCCTCTAGGCAGCTCTCTTGATCTTCTTACCTCTCCACAGGGCCTAAGCCAGTGCAAAGCTGTAGGTGGTGAGAGTTCTTTCACTCTTTGGACCTGGAGTACTTTGATTTTAGCATGCCTTCAGGCTGGGTCTGTCTAAAGCATTTCTTGAAAAGTTGTGATTTGCACAAATCTTGAAATCATTAAATTTGGTTTCTACATTCTAGTTCTCATCCTTTCGCTTGTACTGTGACGCTCCACATAGACCTTCCAAGCAGGAATCTGCCCACCACACACACACACAAAATACACATAAATAAATAATAATAACTAAAGAAAAGTCAGAAGAGAAAAGAGCCCAGATTTGTTGAGCATGTATTACTTGTTCACTAATTTTAGCTTCTTTTTTTTAACCTTACAGTTATCTGTATTCCCATTTTGAAAATGGGATACAAGGAGGGTCTAAGAAGTAGAATCACTGGTTTGAGCATGCACAGCTAGTAAGTAATAAAACTCTACCTCTTCCCTCCCATTCCCCAGATGGTCTCTTGTAAGTAGTCAAGGATCTTCTTAGATCTTTGATCTTTCTGACTCTACCCTCATGCTGGTGTATGTTCCACCAGATCTTTTATGCAGTGCTGGGGGTCCACCCAGGTCTTTGTCATGAGCACAGATGAGCACTCCACCAAATGAGTTTCAGCCTTGGTCTTTTTTTCTTTTTTTTTTTTAAATAAGCTTTAATATTTATTAATTTTATTTCAAGTGTCTGGTGTCAGATCCTTGGAACTAGAGTGAGTTAGTTGCAAGGTGCCATGTTGTGCTGGGGATTGAACCCAGATCCTCTGGAGGAACAGCCAATGTCTTACCATTTATCCATCTCTGAATCTTTGCTGGGATTCAGCCTGGATATTGTTTTTAAGGACTGCCATTTTTTTATGGTGACATTTGTATTGCCCATCATCTGTATCATTAAAGAACATTTAATTTGAGGAAATAGTTTATTTAGTATTGGTGCTGTATGTTTGTTGTGCCTATGCTGCCACAGTCCAATGTTTTCAGAGAAATCAGAAATGGTTTTTCCTGGGTACTACCAGCTATAAAAAAATATCATGAAATTCCCTAGGCAAATGGATGAGAGCTAAAAAATATCATCCTGAGGAGATTGACAGTCACAAAAGAACACACATGTATGCACTCACTGATAAGCGGATATTAGCCCCAAAACACACAATACCTAAGATGCAACGCATAAACCTCATGAAACTCAAGAAGAAGGAGGAAGACCAAAGTGAGGGTGCTTTTGTCCTTTTTAGAATGAGTATCAAAAGATTCAACCAGAGCTCCCAGAATCTAAACCTCCAGCCTGAGAACAGACAGGGGCAAGCTGTCCTCTGAGAGGCTCTAACCAGCAGCTGACTCAGACAGATACAGACATCCAGAGCCAAACAGTGAATGGAGCTAGAGGACTCTTATAGAAGAATAGGTGGAAGGATTGTGAGCCCTAAGGAGATAGGAACTGCACAGGAAGATCAACAGAGTAAACGAACCTGAACCCTTGGAGCTCTCAGAGACTGAATCACCAACCGTGGAGCATACCTAGTCTACACAGATCTACCTCCATGGGCTGAACCTAGACCTCCCCGCACATATGTTGTAAATGTGCAGCTTGGTTTTCATGTAGGTCTCAAACATCTGGAGTGGGGGCTATCCCAAACATGCAGCCTGTATATGGAGTATGGTCTTCTAAAAAAAAAAAAAAAACAGTTATTCAGTTATTCATGGAATATTATTTTTTTATATCTCTTGTATTCAGTTTGCAACTACTTCATTGAGAATTTTTGTATGTATACTCATGAGGGATACTGGACTATAATTTATATATTTTTGTTGGGTTTACACTTGATTTCACTATTTCAATATTTTGCTTTGTGAAGGAGCTTATTGTGGTTCTGAATTTTTTAAACATAACTCAAAAAGTATTGCTTGTTTGAAGGCTCTATAGAATTCTTGTATAAGTATATCTGACCCTTGGTATTTTGCTTGTTTGTTTCTTTTCATTTTATTCTGTTTGAATGCTTTTTAAATTTTTTTGATTTGCTGAAAAAAAATTAAAAATAAAAATTAAAAAAAAAAACATATGGGATAAGTAAAGCCTAAATTTTTTAAGCCTAAATTTTTTATTGGATTATGTAAAAACAGTTACTCCTCCATATGTGATACTTGCTCAGAAAAGTATCAAACTGGCCACATATAGAAGGCACAATGATAGCGAAAAGAATTTCTCACAAACACTATTTTTGTCAAGTACTGTCATAAAACACTTTTCCTATGTCCATTGGAGATATTTGTTACTCAACAGTTTTATCTGACCATGCCATGCTGTATTTGATCTAAGTAACAAATATCTTTGCATAATAGCAGGTGTAATGTTTTTTGGAAACTATCAAAACACAGGGAAAGGGTATTATGTGAAATGTCTTTAATGCAAATCTGTTTCTTTCTAATTTGGAAAATAAAATGAACAATGCTTATTGAATGTCAAAAAAAAAAAAAAAAAAAAAAAAAAAATGGTTTGTTCCCTCCATGGGCTCAAGGACTTGAAGTCAGGAGGTCCAGGTTTTTACAGCAAGTGCTATTAACCCACTGGACCATTCTGCTGATCCAGCAGGATTAGCTCTGGCTGTTTGCACTCACTCACATAATTGCTCCCTTATCTAGACATCTGTCTTCACCCCATTTAGCAAATGTCTGTTGATCATATACCACTCATAAGCACAGTGCTGGGAATTTAATTCTAAGCAGAAGTAGACATAGTTCTGTTTACATGGTTCATGTAGCTGACTGAAGGTCAGGATTATCAATCTCCCCAATGGACATAAAATGAGAGATGAGGTAACTGACAGAGTGACACACTGCTACTACAGTGCATACTGGGTTAAAGAAGGAGCAGGAAACATTTCTCCCAGATCTGTGGTGTGGAAAAAAAGATGTAGAATTATGTTGCCAAAGTGGGAGAAGGTGTTAGAAGATCTTTCATATTGAGGAAGCTAAGAAAGCTCAGGATCTCCCTAGACATATGGGCAATTGGAGAACACAGAGAATAGGCAGGATGAAGAAAGGCTTTGCATATCCATGTGAGGATTCTGACCAGGATCAAGAGGTGACAGAAACTTTGAAAGTCTCTTGTGAAGTGTTGATTTTGGAATACTTTTATAGGTCACTTTGGCTAAGGAGTTGAAGACAAGAGCACCCAGGTGGGAGCAAGGTGAGAATAGAAGCCCTGGCATGGGGAGAGGTTTGGAGTTGTGTAAATAGTAGCAGGTAGATGTGAGAGATTTCCCAAGGTAGAGTGTGAATGAAAGACTATGGGAATGTAGAATGTTCTCCATTCATGGGTTAGAGGAGAAACACATGAAAAGAGTTCCTATTACAGAGAACCAAGGCAGTTGTGGGAAACTTTAGTTTGATACATTTCATTTGAGTCTTAATAAATACATTGCTTTGCTTCCCAAGTTGTTTATGTTTAAAGTATTTTTTCACAACTGAGAAGCAAACTTACAAAGCAAAGAAGAGGGAATGACAACAATCTGTACTGTTTGGGGGGATTCTATGGGACCCTCTGACCAGCAACTTGAGGGGATATATCCATACACCTAGCACTGAACTTTAGTTTGGTAACCTGTGCCTTCAGGAAGAACCATTATTCCCTATATAGGACAGCTCCATTTAAAGACACATACACACACATAGAAATATTAGGTTTCCATATGGATTTCTCAAACATTCTTGATGTTATTTGGCTTCTTCCTTACCTTTCTTCTGCCCTACCCTTACTGCCTTACCCTCCTGATGGAAAATTCATATCTTGGAACGTTTTAGCAACAAAAGTAAAACCTTGAAACTGATAATGCCCTTATTTTAAATGAGAATTATGTATTCTGTTGAGTCAAAACAATAATGAACTAATTTTGAAGTTAATATTTACATTGTTCTCTTCTAACTCATTTCTGATTCTTTAAACTGAGTGAACTTAAAGACTTAATTGTTATTTGGCTTCCTCTTCTTTAGTTGTCATGTTTTCCTCTATATTTCCTGCCTTATACCTGTCAATCCTAAGAAACTTGTACTCTGGAGTTTGGGACTTAATTAACAATTATAGTTTTCTTTTGCTTATTTTGGGTTTTGTTTTCTTGTTTTCCTTTTAAACCGTCTGTTGTTGCTCTGGGTTCATTGTGAATACACAACTACCCTTAAAAGTGGCAGCTTTCGGGCTCCTTTTGTTTTATTATTCCCTTTGAAATGGCTTCTCTTTTCATTTCCTTGTCTGCAGTTTATGGCTTCTTTTTGAATACTCTCTATCTGTTGGCAGTGAGTTCAACATGTGTTGTGTAAAGGTTCATTTCATTTACTTTGTGATAGGAAAGTAGTCTGCTGTTTCAGCCTGAACTGAAAAAGTCCCTATTCAGTAACAGCTGTAGCACCATGATTAACCTGTCTGTTGCCTAGTCTTTCTGTGCAGAAACCTTGAGGCAACTAGCTGTGTTAGAGGCAATATCACATGGGTTATGTAGATAATAAAGATTAGATATGTACTTAGGATTTTATAGAAATAGAACTTAAAACTGGATTGAGAATTTAGAACCTGATAGATTTCAACCCTCATGTTTCCAATTTATTTTATACTGTTCTACACCACATTATACTGTGTGGTGGTTTGAATATGCTTGGCCCATGGGAAGTGGGACTATTAGGAGGTGTGGCCTTATTGGAATAGTTGTGGCTTTGTTAGAGGAAGTGTGTCACTCTGGAAGCAGTCTTTGATGTCTACTAATGCTCAAGCTATGCCCAATGAGGAAGAGGACCTCCTCCTAGCTGCCTGTAGAACAGTCTCCTGCTGCCTTTATATAGGATTAGAACTCTTTGCTCTTCCAGCACTATGTCTGCCTGCATGCTATCATGCTTCACACCATGATTATAATGAACTAAACCTCTGAAACTGTAAGCCAGCCCCAATTAAATGTTTGCTTTTATAAGAATTACCTTAATCATTGTGTCTCTTCATAGCAATGGAAACCACAATTCAGATACAGTGCATTATTCTATTTTATTTATGCTAAATTATGCTCTTGCCAAATAATCCTGGTAATCATTATCTTGATAAGGCTTTATATAATGGTGAAAGTCCATAGACTCATGTTCACTTATCCAAAATGGGAATGAAATAATTAATGAATTTGGGTGGAAAATTACCCTCCTGGCTTAACAGTTCTATTTCTGGGCACCATTTGGACTGCATTCCAGACTACCCAGTTATCTGCTTCCTAATTCCTTTTGGTTAAAATAAATTGGGTTTTACTTCTGCCTGTACAAACTCTATCAAGTCTTTTTTGATGACTTGAAGTTCCAAGGTTTGGCCCTTTATAATTAAACTAATTATAGCAAGGACAAATAACATGGAAAGAGAACGAGTTTAAATAAATTTATAGCAGATATTGGGGCACTAAAACATTTAATAATGCTTGTTTTCATTAATAACATGTTAACATAAAAATAATAGTTGACATATAATTTTATTTTTCATAAAACATAGTTCATAGGGAAATACACATAAATATTTATTTTTTCTAGCTGTCATAAGTGTTATAATAATGCTACAAAGTTTCTTGATTCATCTTTGCAATAATGGAACTTTCTACAAGAATAAGTACTAAAATTATTTAACTGTTCAGTCATTGAATATAGACTGAACATACCCATCATTTAAAAATAAATACTGTAATGCAAGGTAAATAATGTCAATCATTAATTATCTCTTGTTTATTGAAGTAAATGTGTCTAGTTCTGTGCTAAGTAGATTTTCCACTTTCAGAATGTCTTTTCTAAAGTGTAATATATACAGATAAAGATGAATAAACAGTTTGGAGAAAATGAGCAATGAGAAAGCAAGCATTTTAAGATGTTAATATATTTTAGGAAGAAAATGCATAAAACTGCCAAATGCTATATGTTGTGGTAACTGACTAGTAAAAATCGAAACTTTTCCTGTCAGGAAAGTAAAAGGATATTTTTGTCAGGGATATTATATGAGTGTTTTCAATTGTTTATTCTGTTAGATTAAGAATCAAATATCATTAAGTATCTCATTATGTTTGATGCTGTTTCATTACTTGCTTAAGGTTGCGACAAGACTTTTCCATTATAAAAAACTATGCTCTTTTCTAAAGCTATTATGTGTTTTGTGGGGATGATACCTTGAGATTCTTGAATTCTTGAGATTCTTAGTCTTCTTTCACAGGATTATAATCCATTGTTTTTATAACCTTTGACACTTTTTTTGGAATCGATCAGTAAACTATGGCTTGTAAATTTCTGATTTTCATTTCTTAATTGTTAATTAATATTAGCTAAATAGTTAATTGTAGGACTGGTTTAGAAGTAGTTCCTTGGAGTGATTCAAATATTCATTGTCTGCAGTCAAGTCCACTAGCAAAACAGCAAACAAGAAGTAGCAGTAGCGCTTGATCCAGAAGAAACTGAGGCTCCAAAACAGCAAGAAGCAACCAGAAAACCATGGTGTGTTTCTTTCTACAAAATTATGATAAGCAAAGATCAGAGAAGAAGGCAAGATGAACCAGTGTCAGAGCTTCAGCATCAGTGAAGCCTATCGAAGAGCAACAATGCAAACCAATGCCAGAGCATCATCAGTGAAGCCCAACTAAGACCAGCAAGGCGAACCAATGCCAGATGATCGATGATTGTCCACTGTCTGTTGGTTATATTTAACACTTATTCCAAACATTTCTTGTTCTCTCAAGTGTCTGCTCCAACAAAACATCACATGTCATCTCACCAGGCAGTGTCCAGAAAAGCAACACATGTCTGTTCTCAGCAAAACATCCTTTCATCTGTCTGCTTCAGTAAAACATCCACTTATAGACAGTTTCCAAAAAAAGCATCACATGACACACCTTGATCTCCAACGAAATCAAAAATTTCTACTTCAGTTACTTCCTTTCTTATACTTTTAATTACCATACAAGGGTACTTCCTCCACTATGAGTAGTATGTTGTGCCATGTTATAGATGATTGCCACCTACCCTCAGTCCTGTATTTCACATAGAATAATCCTTTATACTTCAGTATCCCTTCAGCCACCATCCCTTCAATTTTTGCTAAAATTAAAGCAGAATTTTAAAAGAAATTTTTATGCATAATAATTTTGTAAAATATTAAATTACCACAAATGTAATTATATTTTAAAAAGATTTCTACCCAATAAAATGCAAGCTTTAGTTACAAAAGGGTAGGAATTTTTTATTGCCTTCTGCTCAGACATTTAATCAATTTCTTTCATAAAACAAGATGTATAATCTACTTAGACATCATCACAAATATTAAGAACACATTTTGTTTTAGGGATAAGAATCATGATAATGAATGAGAGTGAAGCTTCCTTTTTGTAGCTTCTGGTTCAGTCTGAGACAAATATTTTAGCATGCAATTATACTAAAGAACCTAAATTTCAGTGAGTCTCAGGTCCATCAATGCCTCTTTGATTTCTTTACAGCTTCCATCTGAATGCTTTCATGCATCATGATTTCTGTATGGCTGCAATGTTATATGTAAAAGATGCACTCTCATTTTAGAACAAATATACAGCTTGAAAAAAAAATGAGATGTAGCAGCAAGTAGTTTGCTAACCAGCTGGAGTTGACATAGGAAGTATTTCTGAGGTGAGTGTGGTCTTTCCTGGAAAGTGAATGAAAGGTGAACAGAGTTCATAAAGACAATGGGAAAGAGTTTCAGGCAGAAGTCCCTCTTCTTGGTATTTTGTCATTTGAAATTATAGCTTTGAAGACTAGAATTATAATTTAGTATTTTATTTTTAGCAGCAGAACATATAAAGGAATAGTTGCTTTGATCAAGAGAGTATAATTCTTAGTTTTACATTGCCTCCTTTCTTGATGGGGTAGCCAGGGTCATCCTTTGGAAATCACATTGGATCTCTCTTGCTTAGAGTCTATTGAATATTGTAACAGGTTAATATGGACAACATTCAAAGCTCTTCCATTTTTAATACACTGTATAACTGGTGAGTGACAAAGGTGGGATCAATACCAATCTGATTCTCTTCATTTTTAGAGAGTTTCTTTTCTTTTATTGAAAATAGATTTTTTTCTCGTACGATATATTCTGATTGCAGTTACCTCTCCTACTCCTGGTTCTTCCCCATAACCCCTCCAATCTGAATCTACTCCCTTTCTCTCTCTCATTAGAAATGAACAGGCTTCTGATAGGTAATAACCAAACATGACAAAATAAAATATAATATGAAACAAAAACTTTAATATCAAAATTGGATACAGCAACCAAAAAAAAAAAAAAAAAGGAAAAAAAACCCCAAGAGCTGGCAAAAGAATCAGAGACCCACTCATTTTCACAGTCAGGAGTCCCATAAAAAAACTAAGCTAAAACAAATATTAAGCTAACATGCATGATATATACACAGAGGACCTGGTGCAGACTCTTGTAGGCCCTGTGTTTGCTACTCCAGTCTCTATGAGTTCATATATACCTAGCTTAGTTGATTTAGAGGGCCATGTTCTCCTAATGTCTTCCATTACATCTAACTCTTAGAACTTTCTGCCTTCTCTACCATAGGATTCTCTTAGCTATGAGGGGATGGATTTGATGGAAGCCTTCAATTTAGACTCTCTTCCCACATAATGCCTGGCCATGGGTCTCTATATCTCTTTCTATTTGCTGCATTATTTGATTTTTTTGGTAGTTTCTTGAGTTTTAAATATATATTTTAGATATTAGACTTCTATCAAATATGGAGTTGGTAAATCTTTTTCATTCATAGGCTATCTCTGTCTGATTGACAGTGTTTTTGGCTATACAGAAGCCTCAGTTTCATGAAGTCCAGTTTATTAATTGCTATTCTGTTTGGAAATTTGTCTCCTGTGCCAATGTGTCCATGGCATTCCACAGGTTCTCTTCTATAAGGTTCAGTGTGTCTGGTTTTATGTTGAGGTCTTTTATTCACTTCAGGTATCCACAGATGTGTGGATTTATGCCTTGGTCTTCAGTTGGATTACATTGATCAGTGTGTCTGTTTTTATTATGCCAATACTATGTGACTTTTATTACTATAGCTCTATAGTACAACTTGAAATTAGGGATAGTGATACCTCCAACAATTCTTTTATTGCTCAAAATTGCTTTAGCTATCCAGCTATCCTGTTGTTGTTGTTTCTGTATAAAGTTGATAATTATTCTTTTAAGATCTGTAAAGAAAGCCGGGCGGTGGTGGCACAATCCTTTAATCCCAGCACTTGGGAGGCAGGCGAATTTCTGAGTTCGAGGCCAGCCTGGTCTACAGAGTGAGTTCAGGACAGCCCGGTCTACACAGAGAAACCCTGTCTCAAAAAACAAACAAAACAACAAACAAACAACAAAGATCTGTAAAGAATTATGTTGAAATTTTGATGGGGACTATATTTTGGTAGGATGGCCATTTTTACTATGTTAATCATACAGATCCATGATCAGAATGGCCTATCTATCTTATCTTCTCATATTAATTTTTTCTTTGAACACTTGAGGTTTTTTTTTATCATAAAAGTCTTCACTTGCTTGGTGACAGTTATCCCAAAATATTTTGTGTTATTTGAAGCTGTTGAGAGGGTGGTGTTGTTTCCCTCACTTCATTCTTAGAGTGATTTGTATTTTTGAGATTGTTCTTGTATCCTGCCACTTGGTTAGAAGTGTTTATCAGCTGTAGGAGTTCCCTGGTAGGAATTTTGGAGTCACTTATGCATACTATCACATACAGCAACACTTTGACTTCTTCCTCTCCAACTTGTATTCCATTCAGTCTCTTCAGTTTTATCATTGTTCTAGCTAAAACTTCAAGCTATATTGAATATATATACGGTTAGGGTTAATAGTCTTGTCTTGTACCTGGTTTTGGTGAAACTGCTTTGAGTTTCTATTTAACTTGATGTTGGTTGTAGGTTTACTGTATATTGACCTTATTGTGTTTAGATATGTCCCTTGGATCCCTACTCTCTCCTGGATATATATATATTTTTTATCATGAAGAGCTGCTGGATTTTGACAAATGTCCTTAATTCAACTAATGAGATAATTTTGTGGGGTTTTTTTCTTCCAGTTTGTTAATATGGTGGATCACAGTGACTGATTTTTATAGTTGAACTATCTCTGCATCTCTAGGATAAAGTCTACTTGATCATGGTGGGTGATCCTTTTTATGTGTTCTTGGATTTGATTTTCAAGTATTTTGAGTATTTTTGAATCTATGTTCATAATTGGTCTATTATTTGCTTTTTTTGTTGAGTCTTCGTGTGCTTTGAGTATCAGGATAACCATGGCCTCATCAAATGAATTTGGCAATGTTCCTTCTGTTTCTATTTTGTAGAATAATTTGAGAAATATTGGCATTAACTCTTGTTTGACAGTCTGGTAAAATTCTATGCTGAAACCATCTGACCTTGGGCTTTGTTGTGGAGGGAAAGGACACTTTAAATGATTTTTTAATTTCAGTAAGCATTATAGGCTTATTTAAATTGTTTATCTTGATTTAATTTTGGTAAGTGCTAATTATTGAAAAATTATCCATTTCTTTTAGATGTTTCTATTTGTTGGAGTACAGGTTTTTAAGCTATGTCCTATGATTCTCTGGATTTTCTCAGTGTCTGGTTTTATATCTCCCTTTTTGTTACTGATTTTGCTAATTTATATATTCTCTTTCTGCCTTTTAGTTAGTTTGAGTAAAAGTATGCAGATCTTAGTGATTTTTTTTCAAAGAACCAATTATTTGTTTCACTGATTCTTTGCATTGTCCTTTCTATTTTCTTGATTTCAGTGCTGAATTTGATTAATTCATGATGTCTATTCCTCTTGAATGTGATTAATTCTTTTGTTCTAGAGTTTTCAGGTGTGCTTCCTTCTTCTCCTCCTCCTCCCTCCTCCTCCTCTACCACCACCACCTCTCTCTCCTCCTCCTCCTCCTTCCTCCTCCTCCTCCTCTTCTTTCTTCTTCTTCTGTTAAATATAAGCACTCAATTTATAAGCTTTCCTTTAAATATAGGTTTAATTTGTGATAAATTTTGGTATGATTTATATTCCTTTTCATTGAATTCTAGAACGTCTTTAATTTCTTTCTTTATTTCTAACTTGACTTTTTTTTTTTTTCAGTAGAGAGTAGTACAGTTTCTATGAGTTTGTAAGCTTTCTATTATTTCTGTTGTTGTTTGTATCCAGTTTTAATCCAGGGTGGTCTGATAGGATACAGGGAGTTATTTCAATTTTTTTTATATCTGTTGCGACCTGCTTTGTGTCCAAGCATGTGGTCAATTTTGGAGAAAGTTCATGAACTACTTTAAAGAAGATACATTGTGTTTGTGTGTGTGTGTTTGGGTAAAATTTTCCATAGATATCTGTTAGGTTCATTTGATTTGTATCATCTATTAGCTCCTGTTATTTCTCTGTTTAGTTTTGGTCTGGATGAATGTCCACTGGTAAGAGTAGAGTGCTGAAGTCTCCCACTATCAGTGTGTGAGGGCTAATATATGATTTAACCTGGAATAGTGTGTTATTGCTCTTGTTGGCTCTGTGAAGCTAGGAGAGTGGAGCCTAAAAATGATGCAGACTAAAATCTCACACAATAGTTAACTTTATATTGATTATTAGACAATTTATATTCTGAGGACATTCTTATGATTAAGCAAAGTTATGTAAGCAAAGTTCACTTGAGTTCAAGTCTTATACAGTCACAAGGGCCAGATCATATTAGTGTAGGGTTGTGTAGAGTTAGGAGAGGAAGTCATATGAATTGAAGCTTATATAGTCTAGAGGACAAGGTCTCATTAGTTCTGTACATAGGCAAGAAGACAAACTCTTGTCTGGAAACATCATTCTCAATAGTAATGGGTAAAATGATCAGTCATCTAATAAAGCAAAACATGCTCTAATTATTATATCTAGGAGGGGCACATGAGCACATCCTAAAAACAAACTATGCTATGGAGAAACAGCTTCACTCATCAACAATATTCCTGAAGTAGTATTTCTTTTACAAACTTGGGTCCCTTGTATTTAGGGCATAGATATTAAGAATTGAAATCTCATCATGGTGGACTTTTCCTTTGATGAGTATGTAGTGTTCTTTCTACATTTCTATTAGTTTTTATTTGAAGTCTATTTTGTTAGATATTAAAATGGCTACACCAGGTTGCTTCTTAGGTCCATTTGCTTGGGAAATCTTTTTCTAACCCTTTACCCTGAGGTAAATATCTCTCCTTGATATTAAGGTATGTGTTTTTGGATTGGGCAGAAGGACAGACAGATCCTGTTTTTGTTTCCCTTCTGTTAGTTTGTGTCTTTTTATTGGGGGAATTGAGACACTGATATTGAAAGGTATCAGTGACCAATGATTGTTAACACCTGCTATTTTGATGTTCCTGGTGGTACTGTGTGTGTGTGTGTGTGTGTGTGTGTGTGTGTTCCTTCTTTTGGTTTTGTTGATGTGAAATTTATCATCATCATCATTATTATTATTATTTTTTTTCATGAATGTAGTTAACGCCCTTAGATTGGAATTTTCCTCCTAGTACCTTCTGCAGGGCTGGATTTGTGAATAGATATTGTTTAAATTTTACTTTACCATGGAATATCTTATTTTATCCATCTATGGTGATTGAAAGTTTTGCTGGCTATAGTTTTCTTAACTGGCATCTATGGTCCCTTAGAGTCTGTAGCATATGTGTCTATGTCCTTCTGTCTTTTAGAGTCTCCACTGAGAAATCAGTTATCATTCTAATAGGTCTGCCTTTATATATTTCTTGATCGTTTTCCCCTTGCAGTTTTTAATATTCTTCTTCTGTTTTGTATGTTTAGTGTTTTAATTATTATGTAGCAAGGGGACTTGCTTTTCTGGTCCAATCTATTGGGTGTTCTGTATGCTTCTTGTACTTTTATAACCATCTCCTTTTTTAGGTTACACACATTTTCTTCTATGATTTTGTTGACATTTTCTAGTCCTTTTTTCCTGGGTTTCTTTCTCCTCACTCTATACCTATTATTCTTAAATTTGGTCTTTTCATAGTATTCCATATTTCCTGGATGTTTTGTTTCAGGAGATTTTTGGATTAACATTTTATTTGCCTAATGTATCTATTTCTTCTATTGTTTGTTTGACACCTGAGATTCTCTCTTCCATCTCTTATATTCTGTTGATGAAGCTTGCAGCTATTGTACCTGTTTAAATTCCTAAAATTTTCATTTCCAGAATTTCTTCAGTTTGTATTTTCTTTATTGATTCCATTTCCATTTTCAGGTCTTGAACAATTTTGTTCATTTCCTTCAACTGTTTGTGTGTGTGTTTTTTTTTTTTTTTTTTTGATTTCTTTAAGAAATGTTTATTTTTAATTTCCTCCCATTATTATGGAATTCTTTAAGAGGTTTATTAATTTCTTCTTTAAGGACTTTTACTCATCTTCATATAATTAATTTTAAGGTCCTTTTCCTATGCTTCAGCTATGTTGAAATATTCAGGGCCTTCTCTGGTAGAATAACTGGTCTCTAGCCGAGACATTTTGCCCAGACTGTTATCAAGGGTGTATTTACACTAATATCTAGACATCTGGATTTGAGATGATTATATTTCTAGGTGCTGATTTCTAGATTTGTTGTTGGTGGTGGGTGCTTTGTTGCTTAGTTTCTTTTTCCTCTCTGGATTTTTGGAGAGTGTGTTGGTTGTTTTTCTGGCTTGCTTAGGTGGTGTATTCACAGGGAATGTCTGCTGGCATTAAAATCTCAGATACTGGGATGAGTTTGGGGAAAGATGGTTGGGGAGAGAAAATTTGGGAAGAATGTCTTTGTGATCTGTTGGGGGGAGGGTCAGAGAGGAAAGGGAGACCGTAGCAGATTTAATTTTTGCTACAGATCTGAGAATCAAACAGAGGAGATTGGATCTCAGGAACAGTAAGAGAGTTGTGGCTCTGCTTCAGACAACTTGCTGCCCTGGGAGAAGCATCCCTTGGGATATCAGGGGGTGCTTGCTAAAGTTAGGGTCTAGGAAAAAGCAACACATTGAGGGAGGAAGGTTAGAGGAGATCATCTGTGGGATCTGCAGGAGATGGGCTCAGGAGAGCATCTAAATCTGTCATTGGTCTTGTGCTGCAGAGCTGGAGATGAGACTCAAAAATTGTGTATGGGGCAACAGTGAGAGAGGTCAAGGTCTGCAGGCAGCCTACATGATTTTCTGACAAGCAAGGACTGTGGTTCAGAGGGGATGCCTGCTGGTGCTGGGAGCTGAGGTATAGCAATGAGTGAGAGGAGAGAGTTTAGGAGGGGATGATCTGTGGGATCCACTGGAGATGTGGGGCAGGAGTGAAGGGAGGCAGCTAGTGGTCTGTTGCAGCACTAGGAATGATACTGAGGGATTGGATCTAGGGGAGGGGAGAGAGGGGAGGGGGAGGGAGAGAGGGAGGGAGAAGAAGATGGAGAGGGAGAGGGGAGAGGGGGGGGGAGAGGGAAGAGGAGAGAGGGGGAGAGAGGAGAGAGAGAGACAGAGACAGAGAGAGACAGAGAGACAGACGAGAACAACACACACACAACAACAGAGAGAGAGAGAGAGAGAGAGAGAGAGAGAGAGAGAGAGAAGGTTGTAGGCAGCCTACCTGATTTTCTGACAGTCTTCTGTGGTGGTTGAGCAGGAGGTGCCTCTTCCTAGAATTGGAGGCTATGATACAGTGATGAGTGCAGGTAGGGAAGTTTTGTTGTGTTGTGTGTGTTGTGTGGTGTGTGTGTGTTGCTGTTGTACAGTCTAATTCTTAAGCCTAAAATCTTAACTTTCTATACTGACTCCATACTTTATCTACTTTATATAAACTATACTCTTTATACTTTATATAAAGAATATCTTTTTCTACTTTTATATACCTTATCTATATGCAAAGAAATGGTAATACAGGGCCTATGAAGAAGACTTGAGGGTTAAGAGAACTTGTTTTTCCAGAAGACAGAGTTCAGTTCTCAGTATCCACATCAAGAAAATCATAAGTGTTTGTAATTCCAGGAGATCAGATTCCTTCTTCCTGTCTCCATAGTCACATATACATACATGGCATACACATGTATAGACATACACATATACACATAAATAAAAAATCATTAAAAATTGATGATATGTTCCAATGTCACTGAGGAACAATGAAGTTCAGCTAATTGTATACAAGTGGTATTTGGTTATGCCTATGGAATTCTTGCTGATTTGTCTATTACTGAATAATAACTTATCCAAGACCACTCTATATTCAGACAATAATAAATAATGCTATATATCCTCTACACTTGTTTTTATTGGAATTTAGGCAAGTGGGTGGGCAGTTCATCTATTTCACATAGTGTTGACTATATCAGCACAGTGTTGTAAAACTAACTGGTGGCTTGTCTGCTCTGGAGACTTTCCTAAAATATCTGTGGTCCTAGTAAGCAAACTAGGAAGTTTTGCTCAGTTGGATCCTTCACTTTGGAGTGACATCTGACCTTTCCAGTTGATTTCTCCATTATTGGCTAAAGTTGCCAAAGCAAATCTCTTAAGAAAAGAATAGTGGAAGTTGTTAACTGACACAAAATGACTCTGCCACATGGTACTAGCCAGAGTAATTACAGACCATTTAAAAATTGAGAATATTATTCCATCTTTGCCATAGGGACTTTGCAGAGAATTCTGTGCCATCTTTAGTTTGGCTCATACTCATGGAGAAAGAAGCTTTTAGTCCAGAAGCCACAGACACAAATTGGTTTGAGTATGAGTTTATATTTTTCTCCTCTGGTTTCAGGGGTGAGGGAATTATAGTGTGCTACAAGACAGATGAAGCAATATATTTAGTTAACCAAGGGTAGAGATTACTCTTTGTCTTTGGGATAGGAAAGCTGAGCACAAAAACTGCTGGCTGTATGAAAGCAAAAGAAAAAAGTCTCAGGAAACATGAGAGGGTAGATAACATGACATGTTTGAGGATGACATGTTTCTGATTAAAATAGTCTTGGGGCTGGAGAGATGGCTCATTGGTTAAGAGTGCTTGTTGTGCTTTCCGAGACTTCAGTTCCTAGCACATCAGGAAGCACACAAGTCCATGTAACTCTAGCTCCAGGAGGTCTAATGTTCTCTTCTGATCTCTACAGGCAAACACACACATGCACACACATACATACATATAAAATAAAAATAAGCCTCGAGATCAGTGGACCAAATTTCCCTCCCCCCTAAAAAATATGCTACAGCCTGCTTATCTTCCAGGAGGTCCATGGTAACCAAAGACACAGGTGAGACTATCATCCAAATACCCATGCCAGCTAGGACACCCACACAGCCCAGATGACACAGGACCTATTCCATCCCCTTCCCCTAGCTCCTCCACCTTCTTTCTGGTTCACTGACCCACCTGAGCCAGAACAGCAGCACGATACTGCACAAACAGGAGGTCTCAGTAACCAGAGACACAGGAGGCCTCCTCTAACCAGAGATAACACTGCCTGCCTCCAAGGAGTCCAGCTCTAACTCAGGTCATAGAGTCTACCTGACTCTAAGGAGACTGGTTCTAGACAGAGACACCCAGGCCAGATAACACCAGAGAGAATCGGATGGCCAGATACAAGCACAAGATCATAAGTGACAGAACCCAATGCAATTTGGCACCATCAGAACCCAGTTCTTCCAACACAGCAAGCCCTTGATAACTTAACACACCTGAAAAGCAAGATAATGACCTAAAATCCCATCTCATGAAGATGTTTGAGGACTTTAAGGAGGATATAAGGAACTCCCTAAAAGAAATACAGAAAAACACAGGTAACAACACAGTTAGAGGCCCTTAAAAAAACAAAACAAAACAAACAAACAAACAAAATCCCTTAAAGGAATACAGGAAAATCAAGCAGGCAAGGGATTGAAAAAAAAAAAGATCCAAGAACTAAAAATGGAAATAGAAACAATAAACAGAACACAAAGGGAGGCAGCCCTGGAGATGGACAAATGTGAAAGAGATCAGGAGCTGCATCACCAACAGAATACAAGAGATAGAAGAAAGAATCCCAGGCATAGAAGAACCATAGACACTATTGACATAACAGTCAAAGAAAATACAGTGTAAACTGTTCCTAACACAAAATATCCACGAAATACAGGACACAATGAAAAGGTCAAACCTAAGAATAACAGGAATAGAAGAGGTTGAAGAGTCTCAGCTCAAAGGGCCAGAAAACATCTTCAACAAAGTCATAGAGAAAACTTACCTAACTTAAAGAAAGGGCTGGCTATAAATGTTCAAGAAGCCTACAGAACACCAAATAGATTGGACCAAAAAAATCCTCTCATCACATAATCATCAAAACACTAAATGCATAGAATAAAGAGAGACTATTAAAAGAATATTAAGGAAAAAGGCCAAGTAACATATAAAGGCAGACCTATCAGAATTACACCAGCCTTTTCAACAGAGACTCTAAAAGCCAGAAGAGCCTGGACTGATGTCATCCAGACCCTAAGAGAACACAAATGCCAGTCCAGAATAACCTGGCAAAACTGTCAATTATTATAGATGGAGAAACCAAGGTATTTCATGACATAACCAAATTTAAATATCTTTCTACTAATCCAGTCTACAGAGGACACTGAATGAAATCTTCAATGCAAGGAGGGTAACTACACCCAAGAAAACTAAACATTTCACAACAAACTCAAAAGAAGAGAATCATACACACATAATACCATCTCCAGCAACAAAAAATAACAGGAACTCACAATCATCTGTCTTTAAGATCTTTCAACACCAATGGACTCACCTCACCAATAAAAAGGCACAGGCTAAGGGCTGGATAAGTAAATAGGATCCAGCATTTTGCTGCATATAATAAATGCACCTCAATGACAAAGACAGATACTATCTCAGAGTAAAAGACTGGGAAAAAGTTTTCCAAGCAAATGGTCCCAAGAAACAAACTAGAGTTGCCATTCTAATATTCAATAAAATAAGACTTTCAATCAATGTTATCAAAGGAGATGGGGAAGGACACTTCATATTCATCAAAGAAAAAATACACCAAGAGGAAATCTTAATTCTGAACATCTATGCCACAAACACAAGGGCATCCACATTTGTAAAAGATACTTTACAAAGCTCAAAACACATATTGAACCTCATACAACAGTAGTGGAAGACTTCAATACCCAACTCTTGCCAATGGACAGGTCATTGAACAGAAACTATATAGAGACACATTGAAACTAACAGATGTAATGAACCAAATGGATTTAACAGATATCTACAGAACATTTCACCCCCAAACAAGAGAATATATCTTCTTCTTAGCACCTCATGGAACTTTCTCCAAAATTGACCATATAATCAGATGTAAAACAAGCCTCAACAGATACAAGAATATTGTAATAATCCCATGCATTCTATTAGATCACCATGGACTAAGGCTAGACTTCAATAACAACAAAAACAACAGAAAGCTCACATACTCATGGAAACTGAACAACTCTCTGCTCAATAATAACTTGGTCAGGGAAGAAATAAAGATATCAAAGACTTTACAGAATACAATGAAAATTAAGACATATGGTATTCAAACTTTTTGGATACAATGAAAGCAGTGTTAAAAGGAAAATTCATAGCAATAAGTGCCTTCATAAAGAAATTGGACAGATCACATACAAGCAACTTAACAGCACACCTGAAAACTCTTGAACACAAAGAAGCAAACACTCAAGAGGAATAGATGTTAGGATATAGTGAAACTCAGGGCTGAAAACTAGTTAGAAACAGAGAATGATGCAAGGAATCAACAAAATCAAGAGCTGGTTGTTTGAGAAAATCAACAAGATAGATAAACCCTTAGCCAAACAAACTAAAAAACCAAACAGAGACAGTGTCAAAATTAACAAAATGAGAAATTAAAAGGGAGACATAATAACAGAAATAGGAAATTCAGAAACAATCATTAGAATCTACTTCAAAAGTCTATACTCTACAAAACTGGAAAATCTAGATGAAATGGATGACTTTCTAGACAGATGTCATGTACCAAAGTTAAATCAAGACAAGGTAAACTATCTAAACAGTCCTACAATCCCTAAGAAAATAGGAATAGTAATCAAAATCTCCCCCCCCCAAAAAAAAACAAACAAAGAAACAAAACAACAAAAACCCTGCAGGGCCAGATGATTTTAGTTCAGAATTCTACCAGACCTTCAAAGAAGAGCTAACACTAATATTTCTCAAACTATTCCACAAAATAGAAACAGAAGGAACACTACTTAATTCATTCGATGAAGCCACAGTTACTTTGGTGTCTAAACCACACAAAGACCCAACAAGAAAGAGAACTGCAGACCAATCTCGCTTATGAATATCGATGCAAAAATACTCATAAAATTCTTGTAAAACAATTCCAAACCATTATTCATCACGATCAAGTATGCTTCATTCCAGGAATGTAGGGATTGTTCAATGTACAAAAACCCATCAATGTAATACACTATATAAACAAAATCAAGGAAAAAAACCCATGATAATCTCATTATATGCTGAAAAAGCCTTCCAGAAAAGACAACAGCCCTTCATGTTCTGGAGAGATCAGGAATTCATGGCACACATCTAAACATAATAAAGCAATATATAGCAAACCAACAGCCTACATCAAATTAAATGGAGAGAAAATAGACAGAATCCCAGTGAAATCTGGGACAAAACAAGGTTGACCACTCTCCCCCATCTACTTAATATAGTACTCAAAGTTATAACTAGAGAAATTAGACAATAAAAGGATATCAGTAGGATAAATTTGGAAAGGAACAAGTCAAAGTATCACTATTTGCAGATATGATAGTATACATAAGCTACCCCCAAAATTCCACCAGAGAATACTATTGCAGATAAATAACTTCTGCCAAGTGGTAGAATATAAAATTAACTCAAACAAATCAGTAGCCTTCCCTTATACAAATGATAAACAAGCTGAGAAAAAAATTGGGGAAACAATACCCCTCAAAACAGCCACAAATAATATAAAATATCTTGGTGTACTGGTGTACTTCTAACCAAGAAAGTGAAGATCTTATGAAAATAACTTCAAAGCCCTGAAAAAAGAAATCAAAGAAACTTCAGAAGATGGAAAGATCTCCCATGCTCATGGATTGGTAGGATTAACATATGAAAATGGCCATTTTACCAAAAGCAATCTACAATTCAATGCAATCGCCATCAAAATTCCAACACAATTCTTCATAGACATAGAAAGAACAATTCTCAACTCCATTTTGAAACAAAGAATAGCTGGGCGGTAGTGGCACATGCCTTTAATCCCAGCACTTGGAGCAGAGGCAGGCGGATTTCTGAGTTCGAGGCCAGCCTGTCTACAGAGTGAGTTCCAGGACAGCCAGGGTTACACAGAGAAACCCTGTCTCGAAAAACAAAAAACAAAAACAAAAAAAAGAACAAAGAATAGAATAGCCAAAACAATACTCAACAATAAAAAAAAAAAAATTCTGGAGGAATCACCATCCCTGACCTCAAGATGTACTGCAAAGCGATAGTGATAAAAATTGCATGGTATTGGTACAGAGACAGACAGGTCAATCAATGGAATAGAATTGAAGACCCAGAAGTAAACACATACACTTATGGACACTTGATCTTTGACAAAGAGGCCAAAAACGTACAGTGGACAAAAGAAATTTTCTTCAATAAATGGTGCTGGTCTAACTGGCCGTCTGTATTAGGAGAATGAGAATAGAACCATATTTTTTATATATATATATTTTTATTTTCAGCAAATCAAAAAAATTTAAAATGCATTCAAACAGAATAAAATGAAAAGAAACAAACAAGCAAAATACCAAGTGTCAGATATACTTATACAAGAATTCTATAGAGCCTTCAAACAAGCAATACTTTTTGAGTTATGTTTAAAAAAATTCAGAACCACAATAAGCTCCTTCACAAAGCAAATAATATTGAAATAGTGAAATCAAGTATAAACCCAACAAAAATATATAAGTTATAGTCCAGTATCCCTCATGAATATACATACAAAAATTCTCAATGAAGTAGTTGCAAACTGAATACAAGAGATATAAAAAAATAATATTCCATGAACAACTGAACAACTGTTTTTTTTTTTAGAAGACCATATTCCATATACAGCTGCATGTTTTGGGATAGCCCCCACTCCAGATGTTTGAGACCTACATGAAAACCAAGCTGCACATTTACAACATATGTGCAGGGAGGCCTAGGTTCAGCCCATGGAGCTAGATCTGTGTAGACTAGATATGCTCCACGGTTGGTGATTCAGTCTCTGAGAGCTCCAAGGGTTCAGGTTGGTTTACTCTGTTGATCTTCCTGTGCAGTTCCTATCTCCTTAGGGCCCACAATCCTTCCACCTATTCTTCTTTAAGAGTCCTCAAGCTCCATCCACTGTTTGGCTCTGGATGTCTGTATCTGTCTGAGTCAGCTGCTGGTTAGAGCCTCTCAGAGGACAGCTTGCCCCTGTCTGTTCGCAGGCTGGAGGTTTAGATCCTGGGAGCTCTGGTTGAATCTTTTGATACTCGTTCTAAAAAGGACAAAAGCACCCTCACTTTGGTCTTCCTCCTTCTTCTTGAGTTTCATGAGGTTTATGCGTTGCATCTTAGGTATTGTGTGTTTTGGGGCTAATATCCACTTATCAGTGAGTGCATACCATGTGTGTTCCTTTGTGATTGGGTCATCTCACTCAGGATGATATTTTCTAGCTCCATCCATTTGTCTAAGAATTTCATGAGCTCATTATTTTTAATGGCTGAGTAGTACTCCATTGTGTAAATGTACCACATTTTCTGTATCCATTCTTCTGTTGAAGGACATCTGGGTTCTTTCCAGCTTCTGGCTATTATGAATAAGGCCGCTATAAACATAGTGGAGCATGTGGCCCTGTTGCATGTTGAAATATCTTCTGGGTATATACCCAGGAGGGGTTATAGCTGGGTCCTCAGGTAACACCATGTTCAATTTTCTGAGGTATCGCCAGACTGCTTTCCATAGTGGTTGTACCAGCTTGCAATCCCACCAACAATGGAGGAGTGTTCCTCTTTCTCCACATCCTCGCCAACATCTGCTGTCACCTGTGTTTTGGATCTTAGCCAATCTGACTGGTGTGAGGTGGAATCTCAGTGTTGTTTTCATTTGCATTTCCCTGATGACTAGGGATGCTGAGCACTTCTTTAGATGTTTCTCAATCATTCGAGTTTCCTCAGTTGAGAGTTCTTTGTTCAACTCTCTACCCCATTTTTTAATAGGGTTATTTGATGGTCTGGAATCTAGTTTCTTCAGTTCTTTGTATACCTTGGATATTAGCCCTCTATCAGATGTAAGGTTGGTGAAGATCTTTTCCCAGTCTGTTGGTTCCCGCTTTGTCCTGTTGACCGTATCCTTTGCTTTACAGAAGCTTTGCAGTTTTATGAGATCCCATTTGTCAATTCTTGATCTTAGAGCATACGCCATTGGTGTTCTGTTCAGGAACTTTTCCCCTGTGCCCATATGATCAAGGCTTTTCCCTATTTTCTCTTCTATTAGTTTCAGTGTAGCTGGTTTTATGTGGAGGTCCTTGATCCACTTGGAATTGAGCTTTGTACAAGGAGATAAGTATGGATCAATTTGCATTCTTCTACAGAAGAAACAATAAAGAAATCACAAAGGGAGACTACTCTGGAGATAGAAAACCTAAGAAAGAAATCAGGAGTCACAGACGCAAGCATTACCAACAGAATACAAGAGATAGAAGAGAGAATCTCAGGTGCAGAAGATACCATAGAAAATATTGACACAACTATCAAGGAAAATGAAAAATGCAAAAAACTCTTAACACAAAACATCCAGGAAATCCAGGACACAATGAGAAGACCAAACCTAAGGATAATAGGTATAGAAGAGAGTGAAGATTCACAACTTAAAGGTCCAGTAAATATCTTCAACAAAATCATAGAAGAAAACTTCCCTAACCTAAGGAACGAGATGCCCATAATCATTCAAGAAGCCTACAGAACACCAAATAGACTAGACCAGAAAAGAAATACCTCCCGTCACATAATAATCAAAACACAAAATGCACAAAACAAAGAAAGAATTTTAAAAGCAGTAAGAGAAAAAGGCCAAGTAACATATAAAGGCAGACCTATCAGAATTACACCAGACTTCTCACCAGAGACTATGAAAGCCAGAAGATCCTGGTCAGATGTCATGCAGACCCTAAGAGAACACAAATGCCAGCCCAGGCTACTATACCCAGCAAAACTCTCTATTACCATAGATGGAGAAACCAAGATATTCCATGACAAAGCCAAATTTACACAATATCTTTCCACAAACCCAGCACTACAAAGAATAATAGCAGGAAAGACCCATTACAAGGAGAGCAATCATACCCTAGAAAGAGCAAGAAAGTAATCCACCTCCAACAAACCCAAAAGAAGATAGCCACACAAACAATGCCTCCCCTTTTAGCAAAAATAACAGGAAGCAACAGTCTCCTCTCCTTAATATCTCTTAATGTCAATGGACTCAATTCCCCAATAAAAAGACATAGACTAACAGACTGGATACACAAACAGGATCCGACTTTTTGTTGCATACAGGAAACCCACCTCAGTGACAAGGACAGACACTACCTTAGAGTAAAAGGCTGGAAAACATTTTTTCAAGCAAATGGTCCTAGGAAACAAGCTGGAGTAGCCATTCTAATATCGAATAAAATTGACTTTCAACTTAAAGATATAAAAAAGGATAAGGAAGGTCATTTCATATTTGTCAAAGGAAAAAAAAAAAGAGAACCATATTTATTAACTTGCACAAAGCTCAAGTCCAAGTAGACAATTTAAAATCAGATACACTCTATCTAATGGAAGAGAAAGTGGGAAAGAACTCAAATTCATTGGCACAGATGGAAATTACTTGATAACCCAGTGATACTACTGCTGGGCAAATACACAAAAGATGTTCCAACATATAACAAGGACACATGCTCCACTATATTTATAGCAGCATTATTTATAATAGCCAGAAGCTGGAAACAACCCAGATGTCCTTCACCAGAGGAATGGAAACAGAAAATGTGTTACATTTACACAATGGAGTACTACTCAGCTATTAAAAACAATGACTTCATGAAATTCTTAGGCAAATGGATGGAACTAGAAAATATCATGCTGAGTGAAGTAACCCAGTCACAAAAAGAACACATATGGTATGCACTCAGTGATAAGTGGATATTAGCCCCCAAACTAAGAATACCCAAGATACAATTCACAGGCCATTTGAAGTTCAAGATGAAGAAAGACCAAAGGGTAGATGCTTCAATCCAACATAGAATGGGGAACAAAATAATTACAGAGGCAGAGGGTAGGATGGATTTGGGAGGGAAAAAGGGGAGTAGGATAGGTATTGGAAGGGACAGAGAGAAGTACAGAGGGTCAGGAAATTGAATAGAAACATGTAATGGGGAACTTGGGGTAACCACTAGAAAGTCCTAGACTTCAGGGAAGCTGTAGATAGGCATGGCCCCCAGTTGAAAGATGGGAACACCCATGCATCTCAAAATTTTTAACCTATAAATGTTCCTGTCCAAAGGAAAGACAGGGACAAAAAAATGGAACATATCACCTAGGGATCCAGTCCATCTGCAGACACCAAACCCTCATACTATTGCTGATGGCAAGAAGTGCTTGCAGACAGGAGCCTGGAATGGCTGTTTTCTGAGAGGTTCTACCAGCACCTGACTAATACAGATGCAGATACTCACATTGGACTGAGCCTGCCCACCCCAATAGTAGAGCTAGGGAATGGACTGAAGGAGCTGATAACAATTGCAACCCCATAGGAAGAACAGTATCAACTAACTGGATTACCCAGAGCTCTCAGAGACTAAACCACCAACCAAAGACTATGCATGGAGGGATTTATGATTCAAGATACATATGTAGCAGAGGATGGGCTTATCTGACCTCAATGGGAGGGGAGGCCTTTGGTCTTGTGGAGGCTTGATACCCCAGCATTGAGTATGATAGAGTGCTGAGGCAGGAGTGGTGAGTGGGTGAGTGGGTGAGTGTGAGTGGGTGAGTGGGTGAGTGGGTGAGTGGGTGAGTGTGTGGTGAGTGGGTGGGAGTAGCACCTTCATGGAGTGAAAGGGGAGGAGTTAGGGAGGACAGGATGTGGTGTTTGTGGAGGGGTAACTGGAAGGGGGATGTCACTTGAAATGTAAACAAATAAATCATTAATAAAAAATAAAATAAAAAATTAATATCATATATAGTAAATATTAAACCACATAGGATCTCTAAGAAATAACATAGTATGTAATTTTCTTTAAATTAACTTAAGCTTTATTTTTAAATTTTTTTATTAGATATTTTATTTATTTACATTTCAGATGTCATCCCCTTTCCCCATTTCCCCTCCTAGAACACCCTAACCCATCCTCCCTTCTCCTTTTTGCTTTTATACCATTTTAGTTACATGCATGTATTAAGGTCAGTTTTAGGTTGAGGGTCTAGCAATACAGTAGATGCAAATAGTCAAGGAACAAGCAAGATAATAAACACTAATAGTCAAAGAACAAGCAAGGCATTAAACCCAATTATATGAACACTCCCATGATCATTGTTTCTAAGGGCTTATCAGGATGATGAAAATATCTGAGCCAACTGCCCTGTCCTAGCCCAAAGTCATTTTCATGTCTGAAGCCTACTTCCTTGTACTAGCCTAAAATTTAGATTCCTGTCTGAGATTACTTCTTTGTTCTAGCCTAAGATTTATATTTCTACCTAAAATTACTTCTTTGTTCTAGCCTAATGTCAGATTCCTGCCTGAAGTCTACTTCCTTGTCCTTGGCCCATGTCAGATTCTTGCCAAGCAGCCCCAAAGGCTCGCCACCTCTCCCCCATTTTTATTTTATTAACAAGAATGAGCCTGTCTTAGGTCATTCTGACAAGAATGTCTTCCTTACCTATTACGGAATATGCAATATCCAAAGCAATGCACTTCTGTCTTAGGTTGGTAAGGCTCTGTACAGAATCTTACCTGTCCTTGGCTTGCCAGCCTGTTAAATTAATAACTCTGTCTGGGAGTCCATTTTCAGGTTCAAGCCATTTACTTTGGCTGCCAACACGTTGATGTTAAAGCAAAGCTTTAACATGATGAGCAGGAATAAAAGTATTCCCAGGACAGAAAGGGCTAGCATGATCAAGCTATATATGCCATTCTTGAACCTTGACCAAAATAGAAATACTGACCTCAGGCCATGGGTAATTTTATCTGCAGTGTCTACTGCATCAACAAACAGCAGAGCAACATTCTTGAAATTCATAAGTTCACTATGTAACATTAAAACATCCAGAGAGGTGTTAGAATTATGTCAAATACACTGCAAGTGTCATTAAACTTCTTCCTAATTATAATGAATACCACTGTAAATTTTAGAACTAACATGAATCCAATGGTATTTGGCATGACACTTGAGATGGCTCCTTACCCTTAAATTCTGAAACTCCTTCCAATAATTTGAAAAGGATAAAGAGAATCAATACGTTCTTCCAAATACCTATCTAAATCCTCTTGTATATTCAACACATTAGTAACATTTTTTTGCTAAATGATTAACAAAAGTAGCTGTCTTAATTTCTTGTGTCAAAGCAATTGCAGAAGCAGTAGTGCTAGCAACTACACCAGCTGTTACACCAGCAATAATCAAGCCCACTACTCTCTTGCTTCTGCTTAAAGCCTGCCTCATTTCTTCCAGTACTTGTAAGCTATTTTTAGAATACCAAGGTTCTGTGATACTTAGGGCACTAAAACAAAAGCTGTTTGATAGACCTCCATAACTGACATGCTGGATTTCAAAACACAAACACAATTAGAAGGTGTACAATCAATGCAACTTACATTAAATACTGTAGAAGAAACAAAAATATTTTTAGCTTGACAATTAAAAGAGCCTTAACACGTGCTACACCTGTTTGAAATCTAGATCCTACCCCAACTTTACCTCTTGCTAACATAACATTATAGAGAACTGTAGCCAATTTACATATATTCTCTGAAAATGCCCACAACCAGACTTCCAAATGAAGATTGTTATTTCCAATATTGGATTGATTTCTAGAGCAGTCCATGATTGAGTCTGAGTAACTGGTCACATTTAAGAACAATACAAGAGTCATTATAACTTCTCTTTTTGATTCTCTGTTCCACAAGGTCTAAAAACTTGAGACAAGGCAGCTTGTTCCATCAGGGGTATAGGTAAGCAATGGAAGGTTGGGAACATATGTCCAATACAACTTCCCAGTCACCATTGTCAGGGCACTCTGGAAGCTCACAGGTCAGCATCATTCTTTGTCCTGGCATTAGCATGTCTTAACTGTTGCTCTGGCAGCCACCATGCTCCTTCAGCATGCTGCAGAAAAAACACAAACATGCCTTTTTCCCCATATTTAATACCTGATCAAGATCATGCCTTATGCCAATAAGTGGATCCTTCCCTTTTACCTAGGCATAAGTATGCCTAGTTGTAGAGTGCTATAGACACTCAGCAGAAAGTTCCTTGGCATCCAAAAATTTTTTAAAAAATTTAAAATAAAAAAATAAAAAGAACATGATTTACATAAATTTATGGTATACGGGGATATATCTCCTCTTTTTTTTTTTTTATTTTATGAAGGTATTGTTTTAAAGTTCCATGTGCCTGTTCCACAGCCTCTTGTCCTTGACAATTATAAGGAATCCCCATAATATGGGTAATGTTAAATTGCTGCTAAAAAGTCTCAAATGTTCAACTGCGATAGCCAGTTCCATTGTTTTTTATTTTTTTATTTTTTGGTTTGTTTGTTTTTCTACACTCCTGGTCATGTTGGAGCTCTTGGGAGTCCAACTTCCTCTGGTTTTGGGGGGGTTGGGTGCAGAGCCTTAGGGATGCTCCAGGACTACTGGAAAACTAATTTAAGCTTTAATTTGATTTCTCTATTCTGAGATGAGAAATGAAGTACTAACACCGATGGCAATTCTTTATCTGCCTGGGATTATACAGGAATCCAGATTCCATGTGATGCTTGGAATTGCAGCAAATACCAACTTCTAATCTACTTCAGTTGCTGCTCATGGCACTAGCAAACATAAATTCTTTAAACTCAGCATTTTCTGTTTTGATGTTACCTGTAGAACAAACCCCTTTTGTAAATCCCCAAGGCTTTTTCAAGAACAGGACAAAAGATTTTATAGATTTTTTTTCTCTTCTTGTTCAAGTTCTGTCCTCAAGGCAGACACAGACTCACATGTGTGTTCTTAAAGACATTCCAAGACAATAAGCATCATAATCTCCGACGAGTATTGACTTTCCCCAACGATAGGGAACATTAGGGCCTTTTGAACAGGACATTTTGCTCCTGGTCCTGCAAATATCTCTAAACTTAGGAACCAGATAATAGAGGCTATTTCATGCTTGAGAACTGTTAAGAACTATTAGATTGTTATACTTTACTTTAAAACAGAGTTAGTTTTAAAGTAAAGTATAAATACAAGAAGACACAGACAGAAGTAAGTAGGTCCAACCCTTCACTACATCCTTTCTATCTGATAGAAGTATCTCTAACCTTAGGATTCTGGAAACATCTGCAGAGGAAACTATCTACTACATTGGAGGCAGGCTCACTGTCTTTTACATTTCTAGTTACATAAGCAAGAGAATAATATATTGCCATAGAAGAATATTTTCTCTTTTCTAGGAAGCCATGTGAACCACACCAAAATTTGCATTCCAGGACTTAAAATTGTTGCTTTGGTAGTTTGGGGAGAGTTCCTTATCTGAGTTTCCCATTTAAGTATATTTATGGCTTTTCTGTGGGCCGGTCTGGCAATGGCTACCAAACTGAGGGAAAGAGATTAAAAAGAGCCTTCTGTCTTCTTGGAAAAAAAGAAGGGAAAATATAGAAAAAAAGAACCTATTAATACAGAACTTAAGTCTGCCAAACATATTAAATATCTTTTATTAAGCAGAAGGGGCAAATTATAGCATGTATGTGGAAACGTTCTGACAAATGGACCATAGCCTATGCAAGTATTTGGTTTCTGTTTTTCAAATCATGGTTTGTGAATATCCTGAGCAAAATTTGTTAAAAGATTTAACTTCCATTTAGAGAACTGGATTTGAGAGGCTTCTTTAATCCTCAATTTCAGCAATTTTTTTTTTCTGATATAGTGAGTAAGATGATGTCTTATTCTAAATGCTGAGTTTTACTACCCTACAAGAGAAATACTGTTAAGAAAATAAAATTAACTGGCAGCGATTAACTAGAATTATATACTGAGAATTGGTTATAGTCACTGATCAATTAATATCATATGATCTCTTTGAAAACAGCAAAGTATGATTGATAAGCTTTCTGTATCAATCGCCTTACAACATTGAAGGGAATAATTAATTGAAGTCAGTTGCCAAACACAAATATTAACTAAGGCAAACAATCATTTCTTGTCCTCATTAACAATTATGATGCCTTTTATTCATAATAAAGCAGCACAGTCCTTAATACGAAAAGATAGTTCAGTGTATGTATTACTTTGTTGGAGGGTTGAACTTTGTGACTTCTCTCAGAGGTTATAGAAGTGGCTTTGCAAAGCTGAGGCTGAGCTGTTCTCTTCCTTAACTATTTGATGCTGTGTAAACCAGCGGTTTGTTTTCAGACTGTGCCTTGCCCTGAGAGATTCCAATTGTTTCTTTATTTTCATTCATTCTTTGAGAATTTCATTTAAGCATAGAGTATATTTTAACCATGTCAGCACCCAGGCCTCCTCCAAATTCCCCAGCACTATTCCCCCTATATCCTGAGATGGGAGTACTTTAAGTAACATTAGAGCCCATTTTTTAAAATGGAGGATCACTCTGCACCTGGGTAGACAGAACCAACCCCATCTGTCTGGCAGCACTCACACAGCACAGACTGATGAATGACTTATTCCTGGGAGTAGTAGGGTGTCACTTTATAAATTTCTTGGTTAAATCAGGACTCATTTTAGTTTATATTTCTGTGGCTGTGATAAAATACCCTGACAAAAAGCATCTTAATGGAAGAAAGATTTTCTTTGGCTTACAAATTCAGGCTATAGTCCATCACTATAAGGAGTTAAGTCAGGAACTTCAAACAGCTAGTCATAATACACCAAGAAAGAGAGACATAAATACATCCATCTTTGCTTGTTTTCTCCATTCCTAAACAGTTCAGGACCCCATGATTATACTCTGCTGCTGAATACTGGGCTGAGTTTTCTCACATCAATCAACAATAATAAAGACAGTCCAACACAGTTATACACACAGGTCAACCTGGTATTGACAAATTTTAGTTAAGACTTTTTTCTCAGGTGAGTCTTGGTTGTGTCAGATTGAAATTAAAAACTAACCATCACAGGACTGTATAAGACATGTACATAATATTAAAATCAGGCCTCAGAACTTATCAGATACCAGACTGAGGAAATTGTGTAATTCGTTTATCTAACCTTCCAATGCTGATGGCTTTGCCCACCTGCCATTTGGCCTTCTTGTGTATGGCAAGGGTTCTTCTGACTATGCTAGGGCTTCAGTTCACCTCAAAGAAGATATTAAAAAGAAGGAGAGAGGAGAATGGAGGATAGAAGAAGGAGGTGGGGGGACTTAGACAACAAGTAGCACTTTTAACAGCAACAATCGAGCCTGAAACAGGTCTAAATACTTATTTAAACTCCTGACATTGTTTGCCATGTCATGGGGAGATATGAGTTTATTCTCTGCAGATCGGGTACCAATGACAGACCAAATAAATGATCCTGTCTGAAGAAAGCCTGTTGAATCCATAAATTTATGGGCTTACAGGAACACAGGTGATTCAAAACAGGTCACTGAAAACATCCTATCTCATTGTTAGAGGATTAGATATTATCAGTCTTGAAGGTTATTGAATATGGACATACTCCTCATTAATAATCAGGTATTAAGGTCGGGAAGACCCTATTAGTTTAAAAAACCTGCATTTTATCTTTTTACTGGCTAGAGACTTGATGTTATAAGTTGCCACAAAGATCATAACAGTATAACCTAGATAAAATCATAAAATATACCTATATAAAATCTTTGTTTTGAGTTTCCCTTAAAATCTGAAATATTTAACTTTTCTTTGAGTTCCCCTTTAGAAATTCTGAGATACTCGTTTTCTTTGAATTCTTTTTAGATTAGACATCAGTAGCCAGCCCAATATAATCATTTTTTGGGGGGGTATTGTGCATTCCTGGACCTCTAGTGACTAATTTTCTTTCAGGCTGTGATGGATAACTTTAGTTATCACCTTGATGCTCCTGGGAAGGGAAGATCTCAACTGAGGAACTACTCTCATCAGATTTAGCCCATGGCCTTGTCTATAGGGCACTTTCTTGGTTGCTAATTTCTGTAGGAGGGCCTAGCCCACTGTGGGTGGATACCATCCCTAGGCAATTGATGCTGAAACTCTACAAGAAAGGTAGTTGAATATTAGCCCAAGAACAAACCAGTAAGCTGATATCCTCCTTGGCTTTTTTTCAAACTCTTGCCTTGAGTTATTGCCCTGATGTCCCTTTGATAATGGACTGTAACACGTAAGATGAACTAAATCCTTTCCTCTCCAACTTGTTTTTGATTGTGATGTTTATCATTGCAAGAAAAATGCAAACATGGACCCAGACATTCTCTGAGACTTGTTCTGAGATGCCACATTGCATGTGGTTTTAAAGATATAGTTAGAAACAAAGAGTGGCTAACTCAATGAGAACCATGATATTTAAATTTGTCTATTTAGATGGAAGGTTTTGGAGGTCCCTTCTCAAGATATCATTTAATTTAATTTCAGAAGTCACAATAAGAGTTAGGAGTCTTATTAATAGAAAACATACATGTTTCAAGCACAGGATTGCAGAGCAGTACATATGAGAGAGTGGCCAGGTTTTATACACACAAGACTGCAGGCTTCACACAAAGGCAGTTATCTGACAAGGTGGGAGGGAAGGTAAGGGGAAAGTCTTAGTATCCCTTTAAAGATACGATTAAGAATTAGTAGCAGCCCTTCCTTTGGACTGGGCTTTGATTCCCAGCACCCACATGATGGTTCACAGCTGTCTGTTACTACAGTTCCAGGGATTTAATGCTATTTTCTGTCTCCATGGTTATCCGGTATGCATATGTGACTAAGACATCCATTCAGGCAAATCATCCCTGCACATAAAGATAATGATAATTAAGAAATTAAAACAAGGCTGGTTTCAGACAAGAAAACAAGAAAGTACAGAAAGAAAAGATCCATAAACCTGAAGAGCAAGGGTAAGGAGGTATGTGGCAGTCAGGAAACGCTCATGAATCATATACCTAGATAGATCACTAAAGAAAATATCACTGGGGGCAGCAAATCAGCCCAACACTGTGCCTAGTAGCCTGAGGAATCCTTTCTCACTGAGCTATTCCCATCCAGGAGAAGTTAGATTATTTTGGTTCACCACAGAGAAGAATTTCAGGACAAGTCAGAGTGAATTAAAGTTAGTGGGTTTATTAATTATTTATACAAAGTAACAGAAAAGGGGCACTACCAACCAAAGATATGTGTGCTTCTCATGAGAGAGAGTTGTATATATATATATGGTTTTGTGGCTTTCTGAATCACATGCTTGAACAGCATACGTTTAGGTTTCTAGATCTCAAAGATTTTCTTCTAGTCTACAAGCTGCCTCTTCACTTGATTGCTGTACACAATCACTTCACTTTTCCTGTGCACAAATATTCTAAGTCCATGAAGTTCGTTTGGCTTTATTTCCTGAGTGAACTGTGTTCGATTTCAGAAGTCTATGTTTTCTTTTCTCCTAACTCTGATCTTGCGCCAGGATTTATAAAGTGTTGGGGAGTATGTAGTGAGGTTGGCCATGACCAAACCTCTATCTTCAGGAGCCATGTTCAAAGAGTGTCAAGTTTGTGCCCCTTGTATAAGTGAATAGTATTTAATTCCTCCTCTATTCAAGGAACATACAAAGCACCAGAGCTGTGTACTGGCTTCATCAGTTAGGATGCAACAGAGTTGTATAGAAGTTGCAGTGGTATAGGATATCTAGAGATTTCACACGGGCCTGGCCAGGGTAAGTGCAAAAGTGTACGTGAGAGGCAGGACTTTGGGAACTGTTAGAGCATGATGTTGGCTGAAGGCAGAGGTTTACATGAGAGCCTTGGAATCCCGTTCCTTACCAGTTAGGGTCTGGTGCTGGTAGGGTAGCCTGATGACATTTAAAGAAAATATGTGTGTGTGTGTGTGTGTGTGTGTGTGTGTGTGTGGTAGGTGTGTAAAGTCAGAGAATGTCAGAGCTTAAACTCAGGTCATCAGGATTTGCTGGAGGTACCCTTTCTTACTGCAATGTCTTACAGTCACCGATGGCATTTTTGAATAACAGAAGTTGTTCATTTTAACGTAATTCATCAGATTTAACCTTGTTATTGTTGTTCCCTTCCTGAACAACTGGTCAGTTCAACTAATAGGATACTGAGTAGAGGAAGTGACAAAAAATTTCTCATCTCTCTTGCTATTAAAAGGAAAGCTTCCAGGATCTCAGCGTTACAGGAGCTGTGTGCTGCATGAGGTTAAGATTTTCCTGTGTAGATCCTTGGTCCAGCAGCACTAAATCAGCAAGGCTAATGCCTGGCAGTGTGTAAGGCACTGTGCAAAATATAAGAACACTTAAAACTTGGGGAAACATTGGCCTGAAGATCGACATTTTGCACCTGAAGCCCAGAAATGAGCTCCAAAAACCAGTCTCTTTGTTGACATTGTCAACACACTGTCGAGTCAGTATTCCCCCTCAATTGGTTCTTAATCTCTATTACAATTTGCTCAGTTCTGGGAAAGATGCCTTCTTTACTCCTCCTCCCCCCCCCCCCGTTTAAGCCAATTATAGTTTCATTCACGTTTACAAAGTACCATAAGTACATTCCTAGGGTGGAATTAATATATTAAAACATTCGATAGTAACTAGAGACTACACTTGAGGGAGCTTATGGAATTGTGCTTCATGCTTTTGGACTCTTGGTATTAAAATGCTCACCAGCTGTGTTCACTCAGTGTGTCTTTCACATTTGAATGTGGTCCCAACTTGGAGACAAACGGCTAAGAAATAATTCTGAAATGGATCAGAAAGAACATTAACTCGCACATCTCATGGCTGCTTTTCCTTGGCCTGTTTTCTTTAGGCCCCAACTAATCCACAAATCCTTGGTTTCCACTTGATACTCGGATATAGAGCATTAATGTATTCCTTGCAAAGTTTTTGTTCGTTTGGGGTCAGGGAAGGGTTAGGACATCTTAAGTCTGGGTTTCATTCTTTTCTATACTTCCTGTGTAATTTAATGTTCTTCCATCTGTGTTGAGAATCTGGTCAGAGCAAAGGACAGTCTGTCTCGTTGGTGGGTCACCATGCTTCTAGTAGCAACTTCCCAGTAAGGCTGCAACAGTACTTACAGGGGAGCAGGTCACTCTCAATGCTTGTCCATAGATTTGGGAGAATGCATTATGTTCTTACATTTTCACCTAGCGTTACTCAATTTAGAAACAATCAAGTTCTCCCTTACATGTGTTGTGATGTTTCTTCTACTAACCTACTGAATTGAAAACATCTGCTTTTTAAGAGTTTGTGGGGATGGTTCGTAATTGTGGGGTAGATACTGTTTTAAATTTTCAACATCTTCTGTGCCTCTTCACCAACATCATATTATATATATATATATATAATATATTATATATTGTGTGTATATGTATACTGTTATATGTATTGTAATGTGCGCATATATATATGATATGTATGTGTATATATATATATATATATATATATATATATATTATATGATGTTGGTGAAGAGGCACAGAAGATGTTGGAAATTTAGATATATTTATTTAATACATAATAAAGTTATGTATTAAATATACGTTAAATATAAAATATATTATAAATTTATAAATATATAAATTTTCATACATTTCCCAATATTGCCAAGTGGAAGTAAGAGTCTGTCTTAGGCATTAGAAGCATGCATTTTCACAAACTCATCCTCCTATATTCCTTAAATGGTATTATGGGATTCTGATCAAGACAATGGGAACTGGAGACTTCTCCAGGAAAACAGCTTTTAATTACATTAGCAGTTTCAGCTGACCTCCTGTTCAGAATAACATGCAGGGAGGGTAGTAAAATAGGGCTTTTATATGATTTCTTTTGTTTCTTTGTCCTCCATTTATGCAAACACATAATTTCATTGGTTATTTCAAAAACCTAATGTAGGATTCTAAAGATGACCTGGATATGAAAGAAGGAAAACGCACTAAGGTAATGTAACATTATGGCAAAGATTAAACTACACAGTGGTTTCTTTGTCCAGCAAAGTCTCTGAGAAAGCTTACTAAGCTAGGGAAAAGGGCTGTGGTGAAAGTTCATGTATATTCAAGGACATTGCTTTTTTTGTTTTCTTTTCCCTGGCTTCTAGGGGCCTTGATCACATTGGTTCAAAGCTAACTGAATGATATCACCTAGTAAATTAATTTTCTTAGGCCATTTTTGTTGGAATAGAGTGGAAATTTGGCTCTTATTTCTATGGTCTCTTGAGTGGAAGGATATGAAATTCAAGTCACTGCCAACTTTCCTCCACATGGTGTATCTAGATTCTGCTTATAAGGGAGAAGGAGTCATATTCTCAGATGACAAATGACTGATACCTATGGAAGAACCTTGATGGTCATTATTTATGCTTAATATTGGTACCATTCCTTTTCATCAAACTTTCATAAATTTACATATTGACTTTTTACCTTCTATTTGAATTGTCTTTGTGTTCCTTGTAGCTGAAAATGTCCTAATCTAAATTAGGAGGAGAGACAAATTAAATGAAGGTTTCATAAAAACAAGAAAATTCTTCTTTATACTTGTGGTGGGTTTTTTTGTTGTTTATGTTTATTTGTTTTATTTGGATAGGTTGTGTGGAGGTCAGAGGACACTTATGGGGGTCTATTCTCTTTTTTGCCGTATGTATGTATTTTGCTGACTGAACTCAGGCTGTTGGGTTTGGGGCAAATACTCTTACCTACTGAACCATTTCATCAGCCTTCTGCTCCTCACTGGTTTTGTAACCAGTGTCAATATATTGTTTTTTTCTTGACCTGGAAAAGAGGGAACTCATAAGGCTATGTTTAGGCAGGTCACAGCAAAATGAGCTTGCAAAGTCTTTTATGACTTGGCCTATATAATTTTGTTAAGCTCAGAAAGCCAAAAGACAGTATGGAAGTGGAAATATCTCATTCTTAAGGGGGATAGTTCCAGAATAAAGTAGATTAACCTTTTTTAACATTATAATTAGGCTATAATATTTTTAAAAGGTTTTGGAAAACTTTATGTTTGATATCATGGCTTTTATTCCAATACCTATAAGTAGACAAATTGAAGATAGGATGTGATTTGTCATGCACAGCAGGAAAACTTAAGAGAGATTTCTAGCAATAATTAGACCTAGGAGAATAGTACTACACTGAGAACACACTGGAGAAGGAGAATGTGTGGAAATAGTGATTTTTTTTGAACTGCTTCCACATAATAATGGTCTGGAAACTTAAAAAAAAAAAAAAATCTCAGCTCTATCACTGATCAAATTATTTTGGAGTGAGGCCTTGGAATTTCACTTTAAAAATCCTTTGGTGATTCTAATGTTTGCCCAGGTTTGGACCAGAACTCTCTCCTGTGAGTTCATCTGTATTAGTTTTAGCACATAATTATGAAAACCCGTGAAACAGAAGGCTAAGACTTCACCTCTCCTTTTGCCATTAGTGAAGTGTGTGGCTTTGGACAAATAATTTTCTGATCTTCACCTAAATAAAGAGGCTTAGTCTAAAATAACTCCAAGACCTATTGTAGTCTGATGTTAGAAAAACCAGAGCTTTTGAAGGGTTCTTCTTTCAAGGCATTAACGACTCTTGTAATTAGAACCTGCTTGGCTCAGTCGTAGGTAATGTCAGGCCGGTACTTGGAAGAAGGGTAAATTAAGTTCATGTTTTAGAAGCCAAGAATTGTGGCATAAATGAAATGATAGAACTGGCTATTGATTAATGCCAGGCCTGTTTGAGAGCATTTTTGGTGTCTTCATGCCAGCTGGAAGGATGAGGGGTCTGCCACCTTCTGGGAGATGATGTAATCTCTGCAATTTAATACAGCACAACATCCAACAAGGAACATGCTGAGGGACATGGTTACTTTTCACAGAAGGAGTCTTCACGGCTGCTTGTAATAAAGAGGAGCTGCATGGGTGAAGCTCATTAGTGACCTAATTCAATGCACTCCTCAGTAAACAGTTAGAGACAAACAGGAATATATGATTTATTTAAAACAGAGGGCCTAGGTCATGAGTCCCAACATATTTTGTTAAGTTGTTGTAAGATACCATTTCTTATTTCCTTTAAGAACAATTTGTTTTAAGGCTTAAAGGTAGCACTGAATTGCCTTGAGGAGTGTAACCAGTATCACCTTGCTCACTCCCACGTGTAGACCTGCTGTCTACCTTCTTCCACACTTGGAGGCACCTCATCCTTAAGTTCACTTTCTATCAATCCTCCCTTCTCTTTTTCCCTAAGAGAATTTTCGAATGAATACAGATGAACGAGAACACCTCCCAGCCCAGAGTTTAACTGCAGTGGCCCAGTATTCAAACCATTTTTAAGTTTCTACTGGATCTTTAGAAAAAAACTTTAAGATTGCCCTGCAGTTTTTCTTCATTTCTGTTTCTTAGCCTTCATAAACTCTTAAAATGGTCCATGCTACCAAATTATGTTCTTCTGTCCAAGTCTCATCTCAACATTGGATTGCTGTCTCCTGGCAATGGTATTGATAATTAGGGGAAAAATGAGATTTAACTCATAGCACTATGTAAATTGCAAACTCCCCTGTTTGACAGGACAATAAAATGTATGTGATCTTTTCAGTTTCTTATAATTCATCCCTTTCTTTTCTCTAAGAATAATCTCTAAAACTCCATGTTATTTCTTACAAGTTTGAAAGGAATACATTTAGTTTATATTGGGGTACTTGGGGATCATAATTCTTCATAATATGTACTTTCAAATGATGAGTATCTTATTGATCATTCCAGAAAACAAACACACACACACACACACACACACACACACATTCAAGCAAGCAACCAAAACAGAAAACTTCTCCTCTCATGTAGTGGGCCTTAAGTCAAATCAGATGTTGATTGATTACTCCCACAAGCCTTTTGCCACCACTGCAGTAGCATATCTTGCAGGCAGTATACCATTGTAGATAAAGGGTTTATGGCTGGCTTGGGGTTTACATTTATCTTTTGAGAGTGTGCAAGTTTGTTCCTGTACTAATGATGCTGGAACATAGGGGTGAAGGCTCTATGTAGGCAAAGGCTCAACATCTCCATCTGTTGTTTCGATCTTGTCTTCAGCAATGAACTTTGCTCTCAATTTGTGGAAAACAACATACATAGTCTCAGTAACATCCTGTGTTGTTAGGAGATTCTCATGGGGCCCTTTTGGTCAAAAACTCAATTAGAGAAAACCCAAATCCTAATACTGGAAGGTTTATTTGGTGACAAAAGATGACCAGTTAGGACTCTGTCTTCCAATTTGACATTTATATAGATTTTATATAGATTGCCTTTTCATATATTATATATATATAAAATACATATTAGATATTTCTATATAATATTTAGAAAATCTCTACTGTATTAGGTCTCTATACTACCCCTCAAGTATCCTTTAGCTGTCTTTTCATGTATTCCCTCCTCAAACACCTTCTCACACCCTCCCCACTTGATTCCCCCTTTCCAGCTCCCCCCATTCCATCCATATCTGTCTATTTTATTTTCCTTTCCTAAAGAGCTCTATTTGTGTTTCTTCTAGTTTCTTAACTCTACAGTTACCCTCTGTGTATTGTAGCTTGGTCATCATTAAATTCCCAGCTAACAGTCACATATAAGCTAATACATACCATAGTTTTCTTTCTGGATTGGAGATACCTCATTCAATATATTTTTTCTAGTACCATCCACTTGCCTTCAAATTTCATGATGACATTTTCAAAATGGCTGAGTAATACTTCATTTTATAAATGAACTACATAGTTTTTTTATCCATTTTTCTGTTGAGGAACAGCTAGGTTGTTTCCAATTTCTGGCTTCTATGAACAAAGCAGCCATGAACATAGTTGATCAAGTGTCTCTGTGGTAGGTAGTCATACGTTTTTTTAATGCAATTGGAAATGTTCCACTCCTTACTATGGAGGATCAGTGATGAAGAAACCAATGAAATAACAAAATTAATGAAATATAGGTCAAATAACTATAAACAATCAACAATAACAAAATAAAAAAATTTGGATCTTTTAAGAAGTTAATAAAATCATAAAACCCTTAGCTAATCTGATAAAAAGAGAGAGAGAGAGAAGATATAAATTAATAAAATTAGGGATCAAATGGTGTCATTACGATTGACTTCAATGAGCACTGATCATTAGAGATTACCATAAAAACTTAGGGTCTGAAAGTTGGATAACAAAGGAGAAACTGGAGTATTCTGAATGTATATCATCTGTCAAAATTAAACCTAAAAGATACAAATAGACAGATCCATTAAAAGCAATGATATTAAGCTATTTTAAAAGGCTCCACTCAAAGAAAAGTCCAGGAATAGAAGGAGTCACTGCTGATTTCTAACAAATTTCCCAGAAAGACCTAAGACCAATTCTTTCTACCTTTTCTCATAAATCAAAAAGTGAAGGAACATTACCAAATTCATTTTGTGAAGCTAGTATTATCTGGATTAAAAAAAAAAAACAAGTATAGACACTATGAAAATAAAAGAAAAGAAGAAAAGAATAAAGAAAGAAAGATAGAAAGAAGAAAGAATAATAAAGAAAGGTGCAGACCAATTACTTTGATGAAAAAAATGAAAAAGGTTACATCAGAATGAAGCTGGTAAGAATCCATTCTGAACTCTGATTTTTTTTTGTTATCATTATCAAGAGAAATGATAAGACACACCCACTCTATCAGAGGCCATACAAGTATTAGCAATGCCTGGTACCTGGAACCCCAAGTCCACACTGGAATTCAGAACCCAAGAGGTCACACCAAATCCAAGAACACCAGAACACCAGAGGCAACTCCAGTATCAAAAACCAAGGGGCTTATACAGGCCACCAAAACCCAGGAGAGACACATTGCTGGACTGAAGACTCACTAGTAACCAGAACCACAGGCCACTCAGGCCAGAAGATCAGAGAGGAAACAGAAACCAAGGGAAAAAAAAATCATCCATAAACACAGAAATTGACACCTAAACTTATAATAACACTCACACCAGATGACTAGAGGCCTATATAAGAGCACATTCAGCAGCAACCAGGGCAATATGGTATCATCAGAGCTCAGCTATTCTACTATAGCAAGCCCTGAATGTTCCAACACAGCTGAAGCACTAGAGTATGACCTTAAATTAATCTTATGAAGATAATAGAGGCCCTGAAAGGGGAATTTAACAATTCCTTTAAAGAAATCCAGAAAAACACACAAACAAGTGAAGGAAATGAATAAAACTGTCCAAAACCTGAAGATGCCACTCAATTTAGACATCACTTTCAAACATGGCTGATTCCTTATACAAACTAAATTTGCCTTCATTGTTTGAGATTAAAGGTGAGTACTAAGGGAGTGTCTGAATTACAACCAGAGGAATTAAAAGTCTGTGCTAAGGGCTGAGGCACATCCTACTAGAAGTAGGTTCAAATATCCTGTAATAGAGAAAAGAATATTCAAATTAAAAAATCAGAAATGAAACAGGAGGACTAACAACAGACACTGAGGAAATCCAAAGCATCATTAGGTCAGCCTTCAAATACCTATACTCCACAAAATTGGAAAAATCTAAAAGAAATGGACAATTTTTTTCAAAAGATATCACTTATCTAAATTAAATAAAAATCATATAAACAATTTACATTGACCTATAACCCCCAAGAAATAGAAGCAGTCATTAAAATTCTTTCAACCAAAACAATCACAGGGTCAGATAATTTTTATCACAGAATTCTACCAGACTTTCAAAGAAGAGCCATTGCCCATACTCCTCAAATTATTCCACAAAATAGTAACAGAAAGAACATTGCCAAATTCATTTTATAAGGCCACAGTCACCCTGATACCCAAATCACAGAAGGATTCAACAAAGAAAGAGAATTACAGACCAATTGCCTTTATGAACATAGTACAGAGATGCTCAACAAAATTCTTGAAAACCAAATCCAAGAACACACTAAAAAGATCATCCACCATGATCAAATAGGCTTCATTCCAGAAATCCAAGCATAGCTCAACATAGGAAAAATCTTTCAATACAATCCACCATATAAACAACCTGACAGGAAAAAAAAACATTATTATTTCATTAGATGCTGAAAAAGCCTACAACAAAAGCCAACACCCCTTCATGATATAAGACTTGAGGAGATCAGGATACAAGGGAAATGCCTTAGCATAATAAAGGCAAGATACAGCAAGCCCATAGCAATATCAAATTTTATGGAGATAAACTCAAAGCAATTCCACTAAAATCAGCAACAGGACAAAGGCTGTCCACTCTGTCCATATCTATTCATCATTTTACTCGACTTTCTAGTTAGAGCAATAAAACAAGTAAAGGAGATTGAGGTGGTTCAGATTCAAAAGGAAGAAGTAAAAGTATCATGATTCTCAGAAGATGTGATAGTATAGATAAGTGACCCCAATAATTCTACCATGGGATTCCTGCAGCTTATAAACACCTTCAGCAAAATGGCTGGATACAAGATTAACTCCAAAAATCAGTAGCTCTCCTATATACAAATGATAAATGGACCGAGAATGAAAGCAGGGAAACAACACCCTTCACAATAGCCACAAATAATATAAAATATCTTGGTGTAGCTCTAAAAAAGCAAGTGAAAGACCTGTATGAGAAGAACTTTAAATCTTGGAAGAAAGAAATTGGAGAAAATATCAGAATGTGGAAAGATCTCCCCTGTTCATAGATCCTTAGGATTAACATCGTAAAAATGACTATCTTATTTTTTTTATTTATTTTTTTTGGTTTTTCGAGACAGGGTTTCTTTGTATAGCCCTGGCTGTCCTGGAACTCACTCTGTAGACCAGGCTGGCCTCGAACTCAGAAATCCGCCTGCCTCTGCCTCCCAAGTGCTGGGATTAAAGGCGTGCGCCACCACTGCCCGGCAAAAATGACCATCTTACCAAAAGAAATCTCCAGATTCAACTCAATCCCCCATCAAAATTCCAACCCAGTTCTTTACAGACATTGAAAGAACAATGCTCAATTTCATATAGAAAAACAAAAAACCCAGTATAGCTCAAACAATCTTGTATAATAAAAGAACTGGAGGTATTACCATCTCTGATTCTGTCAAGTTCTGTGACAGAGCTATAGCAATAGAAATCACACGATATTGGCTTTATGCCACCAAGATCCATGGAATTGAAACAAAGAGTTAGATGTAAATCTATACACTTATGGATACCTGATTTTTGACAAGAATTATACAATGAATAAAAAGGAAGCATCTCTAATAAATAATGCTGGTCTAACTGGATGTCCACATGTTGAAGAATGCAAATAGATCCATATCTATAACTCTGCACAAAGTTCAAGTCCATGTGGATCAAAGACCTCAACATAAAACCAGAAACACTGAATCTGATATAAAAGAAAGTAGGGAAGAGCCTTTAATCCATTGGCACAGGAGACAATCCCCTGAACAAAACACCAATAACAAAAGCACTAAGAGCAAGTAATAAATGGGACCTTATGAAACAAACGATTCTGTAAGACAAAGGACACCATCAATAGGACAAAATGACCACCCACAGGATAGAAAAAGACCATTACCAACTGCACATCTGACAGATAGCTAATGTCCAAAATGTATAAAGAGCTCAAGAAACTAAACATAAACAAACCAATCTAATTTAACATGCAGTATAAGTTTGAACAGATTATCAGCGCAGAATCACAAATGAACAAGAAGCACTAAAAGAAATGTTCACCATCCATAGCCATCAGATAAATGCAAATCAAAATGACTCTGAGATTCCATCTTACACTTGTCAGAATGGCTACGGTCAAAAATATAAGTGACAGCTCATGCTGGTGAGGATTTTGAACAAGAGGAACACTCCTCCATTGCTGGTGGGAGTATAAACTTTTACAGTCACTTTGGAAATCAATATGGTAGTTTCTCAGAAAATTGGGAATTAATCTACCTCAAGACCCAACTATACCACTCCTGGGCATATTCCCAAAGGATGCTCCATTATATTACAAGGAGACCTGTTCAACTATAATAAATAGTTAATAGCAGCTTTATATAACCAGAAACTGGAAACAATCTAGATGTCTCTCAACTGGATTGGATAAAGAAAATGTGGTACATTTACACAGTGGAGTATTTCTCAACTGTTTAAAACAATGCCATCATGAAAATTTCAGGCAAATAAGTGGAAATATGAAAATGTCATCCTGAGTGATATAACCCAGACTCAGAAAGACAAACATGGCATGTACTCACTTATAGGTAGATATTAGCTGAAAAGTAAAGAATAACCATGCTAATCCAAAGACCTATATAAACTATGTAACAAGAGGGCTCAATGGGAGGGATTCATGAATCTTTTGGGGAAGGGGAATAGACATCAGAGGTGGAGGTCAGGGGTGAGGATAGGAACAGGAGGATGAGCTATGTGAGGGATAGGGGGAGAAGGTACTGGGAGAGACAACTCAGAGATGAGTTAGAAATCTAGTGCAATGAAAACTCCCTGGAATCTATGAGAGGGACCCTCGATTAAGACTTCTAAATGGGGGATATGGAGCTTGATCTGACCATCTCCTGTCGTTAGTTAAGACTTCCAAAAGAGGGATTGGGACACCAAGCTAGCCACAAAATCTTTGACCTACAATTTTGTCCTGTTTACAAGATGTGCTGGGGTAAAGGTGGTAGAGAAATTGTGGGAATGACCAACAAATAACTGATCTAGCTTGAGATCCATGGGCAAGAGTAAGTCCACCCTTGATACTACCTAAAGGGACAGAACCCAGAGGCTGTATAGCCCAGAGACCTAGGATAGAATCAAAGATACCTGAAATCTAAAATAAGTGAAATGATTCTTAATGATATTCTGCCATACTCAGATTGGTGCCTGGTCCAATTGCCATCAGAGAGGCTTCATCCAGCAACTGATGGAAAAAATACAGAGATACACAGCCAAACATTAGGTGGAGCTCAGGGAATCCTGTGGAAGAAGGGGAGGAAGGATTTTAGGAGCCAGAAGGGTCAAAATATATTACAATAAACCCACAGAATCAACTAATCTGGGCTCATGGGGGCCCACAGAGACTGAACTGACAACCAGGAAACCTGTGTGAGACTGACCTAGGTCCTGGATATGCATTACAGTTGTGTAGCTTGATGTTCTTGTGGGATTCCAAACAGTGGTAGCCGAGGATGTCTGTGAGTCTTTTGCTGGCTTTTGGGACCTTTTCCTCATACTGGGTTGCTTTGTCCTGCCTTATGGTGACTTGATATGTTGTATTTGGTTGATATCCTCAGGAAGCCTGTTCTTTTCTGAAGAGAAACAGAGAAGGAGAGGTGGAATGGGAGGGGCAGAGAGATGTAGGGGGAGGGAGTGGGAGAAGAGGGTGGAGAAACTGCAGTTGAGATGTAAATAACAACAACACAACAATAATAGTAAATTGAAAAAACAGTATTTGGAATATTAAAAAGAAAAGATAGGACACATTAACAATTAATTTTATTAGTAAATACTTGGCGCTAAAAATTATTTCTCCCCACCAGAATCATAGACTAAGAAAAATTCAGTACTAGCATGAGTAAGCTCCCTTTGAAGAGTTGGTCAGGGAAGCTCAGTGATCTCCAAAACAGTATAAATTATGACTATAGTTCTTGCTTGCATCTAAGGGATTGAGTGTGTTCCTCTATTACTGAAGTCACAACATCCTCAGGACATACAACTCAGAGGCTCGAGCTGTATCTCCCATGCAAACTTCTTTTCTGCAGTCTAGCTTCCGTGGTAATACCACACAACCTACCAACACAGTCCTACCCAGCTGCAGCAGCTATGAACCATAACAATTACTATCATGGCAAGATATTCATCAAGGTGAAAGGAATTGCAGTCACATCTTAATGACAGCCAACAGTTGCCTAATTGAACTTAAAGATCCACTAAAAAGGATGGAAATTATTCCTGCTGTTGGAAACCTAGCCAGCTTCCTGGAGGTAGTGAGGTCATGGACATTTGAAAGAACCTACTTCTGCCACTTTTTGAGACCAGCACAATTCTTTCTTATTCTAAGTCTTCTACTGATAAGTATCTCTCCATATATGTTCCAATGGCATGAGCAAGCACCTTGGCAAACATACAAACTCACATACACAACAAAACATACACACACATTCACCTTTCTTACATACACTCACATACCCATACACACATTCACCCTTCATACATATACTCATATACACATACTCACACACCCTCATATACTCACACACCCATATACTTACATATGCTTTCACACAGATGATACATTCTCACACAGCACATACACATTCACCTATTCACAATCACACGCACATTAATACACATCCACCTACACATATGCTCACATACACTTATGTGTTCACTTCTCCATACTCATACACAACCCTCACATACACTCTCACACAAATCTCTCACACAGTCATACACATATAAACATACATACACACTCACTCCACACACTCACCCACACTTATATTCACACACCCAAATGTACTCATCCACAACTATTCTCACAAACACACTTACTCCCCACTCACCTATACACATACTCACACACAATCATGCTCATACACACACATACACATAATCTTTATACTCTCTCTCTCACACACACTCACACACCTACATACATTCACACACATTCATACACATATACACATACATTCATGCATGCTCATACACACATATTTATATATATACACTCACACACATTCACACATTTTCACACACACACTCATACATACTCTCATATATACACTCTTAATACACATGCACACAGCCACACACAGTTACCACACTCATATATTCATATCCACCACACTTATGTACACATACCAGTATATACTCACACATACTTTCACACTATCAGACACATATGTTCAAATGTATTCCATGATCGCATACTCATACCTCCCATCCGGATGCACATACTCTCATACACACACACACATTCACACTCATAGACACACACTAAAAACTCACTTACACTTTTACTCACTTACACTCCCATTCATTTGTACACATACTCTATCACTACTCTAGCATACTCACAACTCCCCCACATTCTTACACACACACACTCACATACTCACATGCCCACAAATACAAACAAACACAAACACACATCCACAGACACTCATATACTTATTCAAACACACTCAGACACATGGACGTACACAGAACAAAAGCTCATTTTTAGGAGTGAAAAAAAGTTCTCTATTTTCTCTTGTTTTTCCCTTTCTCTTGATTTTTGGCAAGGATTGTAGTGGGTGTTGGATATGAGAGAACTGGAAAGGCAAAGAGAAAATGAGGCCCCCTGACTATGATGTTTTGATGAGTGAATGGAAAGGAAATGGATCTTTTTCCATTATAAGAGACTTAACTAGGCAATATGCATTTAATTAAGCTTTCTCAGCCTGTGTAGATGTGGCTGTTTTCGTGTGTGTGTGTGTGTGTGTGTGTGTGTGTGTGTGTGTGTGTGTTGCTGGGCATTGAGTCCGAGCTTCACACATATGAGAAAAATACTTTACCACTGAGCTGCATCCCAACACCAGCCCTGAATGAAACTTCTTGACAAACACACCACTCTTGGGTAAAATCTCCTGGATCATGACTATAGCAGAATTGGCTTCAGCTCTTCTTCAACTGATTGTGTGAAATCATGTCTTTAAAAACAATAAGTAGAGAGGGATGGAGAGATGGCTCAGTCGTTAAGAGCACTGACTGCTCATCCAAATGTTTGAGTTTAATTCCCAGCAACGGTGGTCACAACCATCTGTAATGGGATCGGATGCCCTCTTCTGGTGTGTATGAAGACAGCTACAGTATATTCATATACATTAAATAAATAAATAATTTTTAAAAAGTGGAGATGCAAGTAACTTATTGCTAACTGGTCTCCCTTTCTGATACTTAGTTAAAACTCTAAAATATCTTCTCTCCCCTAACACTGCTCTGGTTGTATAAACTCTAACATTTTGCAGATGTGAACCAATGTATTTTCTGACTGTTCTGTTGTAAAAGTATTATAACCACATCAGAGAAGATTTTTGGTGTGAGACAAAAGGCAGTACTTGTGTGTTGTAAGCACTCTTGGGAACTTGTGAAGGAGCTTGTAATCATCCCAGACAGGGTACCAACCACAGATCAAAGAGACAATTCAACCTAATCTTTTTGGTGAACCAATGAGTTTTCAGGATTATTTCTGGAGCATAGGTGGGTCTGATGGCAGGTTCACCATGAAGCTTGTCCCAGCAAGGGTGATAGTGCAGAAAGACTGCAACCCCCACATCCCCTGGGCAACGTGATAGTGATGGCAACTGCATGAAAAGATTTTCTTCTCACAGTGTGATGGCTTAGTGCTTCTCTGCCTCTTAGAAAGTGTCTTTCAAGTCTTCTTTCTTGTAAGTTTTCTCGCTACTTTTTTAAAATAATGAGTTAGGTGAACCTCTCCCTCCATCCACGAAAGAGTGTGTAAATCTGCAGGAAACAGCTACTTAACAGGCTACAAGAGCATTGTTACTCTATTACCAACTGCTGCAAATGAATACAATGCTGTTTTGAGTATATAAGTTCTTTATTTATGGTCATGTATTAAAACTTTCTCTCCTGTAAAAGACTCAGATTCTCTGGTCTCAGTGCTTTTCAAGGTACTTGCACTGAAAAGTATGGAGTTTGGCTGGCATTACATCTGCATCAAGATTCTCTAGGTCATGATCAGATTGCTAAATACATTTATACTAATAACTGTGTGTTCATTCTGAAATTTCAGTGTCAAACTCTTTATCCTAAGACAATAAAAAGATAAATAGGCCACTGCCTAAAGGTAGGAGGAAAAGATGGTAAAATAGGACAAGGGGATGTGGACCTGTTTAGAAGTAGTTCTTTGGGGGCAATTCCAATCTCCATTTGTCAGGATACCAGCAGTCCAGTTTAGTAGTGTTAAGATACCCAACATGAATCAGCAGCAATGGCATGATCTAGCAGAAACTGCCAGGCCTCTGTTGAATTGGCTCGAGCCAGTAGGAACAGCGAGGACCTGTTGGATGCCAGGAGAAGTTCTCTGCCTTGACTCTCTTAAGGAAGCAAAGATCACCAAAGGCAAAAATGAAGATGCAAGACCAAAAAGCATTGCAAGGCTATCTATTTAAGCATGCTTTTGCTGTCCATTTACTGTTTATAGTCTCTCCAAACATCATGTGCCCTCCTGGGGTCTTGCCTCAGCAAAACACCACGTGAGTCTATCTTAGCAAAACACCACTTGATTGCATCACATGACATATCCAGAAACTTCCACTTCAAAAGGAAACTATTTTTCAGTTGGAAGAAATGGTCAAAAATTAATTTTTCTACTTGAAAATCACACAAAGCCCTTTGCAGGCCACCGAGGCTGGAACTGTGGCTGGAGGACATTTCATATTTCACTTCTCTAAAGACTGTTGTCTGCTTTGGAAAGAAGAGCTTCAGCTCGACATACATATTTCACTTCTGAGATCCAGCTTGGACAGCTTTTCTCAGAGCAGAGAGAACATGGAGGCCATGTCTATTCTGTACTTCTCACTAAGACACCAACAAAGAGACACTTTTATCATCTATAGGCCCCAGTTTCAAAGTGTCCTTCAAATATTTAATGTCTGCTTTCATTCTGCAATAACTTACTTCATTCTGCAATAACTTGCTTTATTCTGCAATACTGTTTGATTTTTCTTGTGCAATCATATTCTACCTCTCTAACACTTGATAGTAAAAAGAGGATGTAATATTTTTTTCTTTTGCCGAAGTAAAAAGATAATTGAGTAGAATCTGAAAGAGATGAGAGTATACTTACCCAGAAGCCTGGTGCCTTAAATGCAAAATCAGAACCCTGAGATGCTGACATTCTGAGTTATTCAATTTTGTTGGCTCAAAACCACTTTTTCCTCAGTAGATTTCCTGAAACTAGCTTTACTGGCTTGTAAGAGCTGATTGTTAGCTTTTTAGAAATTCTGTTAGTATCTTGAAGTGAGTCACAGGAGAATCTTGACACCATGGAACCAGCAAATGAGTACTTTTCCTTTTTTGCAGTTTTGTCTCTGTCCCTCTCTCCTCTTCACCTCTCTCTCTCTCTCTCTCTCTCTCCTCTCTCTCTCTCTCCTCTCTCTTCTCTCTCTCCACTCTCTTTTTCCTCTCTGTCTCTGAGGTTCAGAAAAATTCAATGATTAGTATTCAGTTGGCTACTAAAAATTTCTGTAAAGTTGTTATAAATCAAAGTATATTTTAGGTTAAGAAAATGAATAATGGTAGAGAATTCTTTCCCCAAATTCTGACTTTTTTTATATAGTTCCAAATTTCTGTCCAACTGAATATATGTCCATAAATAAGGGTTCCATTTAAAACTAAAAAAAATTATATTTTGTTTTTCTTATGCTGTTTGTTTGTGTTTTGATCCCCCCCCCCCCAGGATTTTGACATAAATCTAGAGATTCAGCTGGCCTCAGAATTAAACTGAGAGGACAGTTTCATTCTCTCCTTGGTAAATGATGCTTTCATCCCAGGCTAGATACAGGTGTCAGCCACTATATAATAGATTGCTACATGTTTACAAATTAAAGCCACAGCAGTTCAACATCTCTTAGTCCTGGAGGACTCCAGTGGCTTCTCTGTGTAGGTCTCACAGGTCAAAATACACAGTAGCTGACACACTGGGCTTTTACTTGGGAACTGAGGCACACCTGGTTTTCAAGATTATTCAGGTTGTGGCAGAATCATTACTGATGACTGGACTGACTGTCCTTGCTTCTAGTGCTCTCTCTCTAGCCCTTGACTACAGTATATCTTCTCTACCTTCATTGCTTGAAACTATACATCAAATCACTCTAGCTTCGAATCTCTCTGGCTTCTTCTTTTTTAGCCATATAGACAACATTATCTTCTTTTCAGTTGTTTGTGTGGTCCATCTACATTTCATTAACTCAGTCACTTTGGTAATTTTATTTCTGCAAAATTCTTTTATCATATAACATAACATACCACAGATGTTATGGTTCATCATACCATATTCACAGGCTTGAATATTGAGGCCAAATATGTCTTCAGGGTCACCTTAGAATTATGGCCACCATGGCCTTGCCCATGTTACATCCCACTTTGCCATTCTTTAACTTGTATTTACTCTTTCCAGTCTCTGGTAATAGACTTTCAGTATGCCTTCTCCTCTGACTTAAAAATAAATCAGATGAAGCAGAATTTAAAACTATGCTGTAGTTAGAGGCATAATTTCATGTACAATGTTAAGACCATATACAGCACAGCTTTTGAGTGTTAATGTGATTTGTCTATGTGGGGAAGTATTTAAGTATTCCTGCATAAAGGCATTTAGCTCCTTGTAGTATTGCATTTAGAGGAATTTATCTTTTAGAGAAACGAGTTCAAATGATTTCTTGGAGTCCTGAAGTATGAGGACAGTGTTTTTAAAATCCTTTCTTTTGAAAATGCCAACAGTTGTTGATAAATGAAAGGTCATATTCATTTTTTGTCATTGAAATCATTATCTCTGATATGACTAATTGGCATGGCATTCAGTAAATGATGATAATTACATTTTTCTGTTATTATGTGAAAATACTGATTTAGATCCCTAAGAATATTAAAATTATTAATAGACTCTAATTGTCCTAATCTCTACCTTTGATTATCTCATCAGTTTAATGACATAAAATAACTGCAATTTATAAAAAGTAACCCACTTTAAAATATAGCTTGTGCTTTTGAAAGCTAAAAGTTCTTAAATGCTGATGTGATCTTATGATTCAGAGAATGTAATAATACTAACCTTCCAGTGTAAAAGTCAGGATTATTTTGTGTTAAATGGAAGGAAGTTTTACAAAATACTGTTTTAGTTTCAAAGGAAAACAATTCAAGAAACTCTTTTTTCTCGCCAGAGATGGTTTGTGTTCATTAGACAGTTTTAACTCTTACCTACTTTCACTTCCTATCTTTTATTTTGAGAGCAACAAAATAGATGTTTGTTGAACAGAAGTCAATAAAAAAAAAAAAAAAAGCTTTGTTTTGACCTAGAGTACTCTGTAATATTGAATGCCCTCATTGATATATCTTGGTCCAAGGAAAACAGAATTTTAGACTTTGTAATTTTATCATTATAGTGAGCATATTGACACTCCCAACATTCATGCATACATCTAATACATACTTTGGCTTTCCTTGGGGGACTGGAAAAATCCTTTTGTTAGGACTTTAGTCTTCTGCTATGCATTGACATTGGATACTCTCTTCTGGGAGAAAAGTCAATTGAGACAGATTTGGTCTTGGTAATAAAACTTTCAAGAAGTAGTGTATTAATTTTACTACTCTGGAGCTCTGGATCTCCGAGGTCCCCGTCTTTTAAAGCCTTAGTCTATAGCTTTCCTTAAATGTTTTGAACTTTCAGATTAAATGTTTTGAACTGCTTCTTTTGCCCCTCTCCTAACTTACTAAGAATTTAATTTCTGATGACTGGGCCAAAGACACATAACTAAGATATTCATTTACTTGTGTAGAAATTCAGTTATATATACACTAAATTATACTATGTATGTTACTGTTCTCAAATACCCATTGTCTCAAGGCAGTAAAAAGAAATTGGGTAGAATATGTGACATTCTTGCCTCCTTGCTATTTTGATAATTAACTGATGGCTCAGATGCTTATGATAATATTCACTGTGTTTTTTCATTTATGAATTAAATCTTAACCACTAGACTTAAAGAACAAGAAAATGGTGCAAAAGGCAAGTGGATATGTGTTTGTTATCTTTTTTTTTTTTTTGCTCCTTTCTCCTCCTTTTCTTCCTCTTTGTCCTTTTCGTTTTCTACAAGATCATATTTAGAGAGAATATTATTGAGTAATGTCAACATGTTGAAGAACTTTGAATGTTAGAGCTACTTGTCTATAGTTTATGGCAAATGAGTTCCAGGAAAACATATTGGCAAAGGGGACTTTTTTACATTCTGGCATTTCTCAAATAGCTGCCATATTTAACTTGTATTTTCACATCTTTATACTAAATTGGTAGTTTCTAAAGATTTCTTTAAGAAACTTATAACTATTCATTTGTGTTATAAGTTGTAGAAGTATTCTGTGTGAAATTTCAGCCAATTTTAGAAAGACCGTCTTTTCTCTTTGGTTTTCTACAAATTATACTTTTAATAATTATTATAAAACATATTGTTTTGTTCCTGTGCTACCAAAAATGAAATTTCATTGCAAAATACAGTTCATAAGCACAAACTAAAGGATATTACAGATGATAATGAGATTTATAACTACAAAAAATGTCATGTGACCTATACCACCAAAGAGAAAAAGAGAATTAAAAGAAGACGTGTCTTGGTTAGTTTCATGTCAACCTACCACAGCTATAGTCATCAGAGAGGATGGAGTCTCAAATGAGAAAATATCTTCATAAATCCCAACTGTAGGGAAACCTGAAGGACATATTCTTAATTAATGTCTGATGGGGGAGAACCAGGTTCATTGTTGTTGGGGTTATCCCTAGACTGGTCATCTTGGGTTCTATAAGAAAGCATGCTGAGCAAGCCATGGGGAACAAGCCAGTAACCAGCACTCCTCCATGGACTGCATCAGTTCCTGCCTTCAGGTTTTAGGCCCTTGTCTGAATTTCTGTTCTGAGTTCCTTTAATCATAAACAGTGATGTAGAAGAGTATGACAAATAAAATGTCTTCTCTCCAAGTTGCTTGGGTCATGGTGTTTCATCATAGCAATAACAAACCAAACTAAGACAAGAAGGAAAGGAAGAGTATTAGGAAGGAAAGGAAGAACATTAGAAAGAAAAGGAGTAGTGACATGCTTTGTGATAAATGAAAAAGGATAAGGTTCGGGATAGTTGATTGGCCAGTGAGACAAACTAAACCTTGTAGTATCAGTATACTTACCTGCTGTTAATTTCTCTGTGTGACTTTGAAATTTTCAGTTCAACTTCCTTCCTTAAACTGAATCACATCATTACAAACTGGAAATGATGGGTTTAGGGATGATTTCTCTGCACTTGTGCCAGAATATCCTGCTATCCCATCTAATCTTTGGATCATTGTTTTTTTATTAGGTTCCACTTTCCACTTGTGTTTAGAATCTGCCCAGTTATGCAGACTGCTGTGCTTTGATTCTTACTTTAGGAATGCCTTTTTCCATATACATTCAAAAGAATGAATACAATGATCTCAAAAATCAGTATACTTCACTTTGTTCAGATGACAAGAAATCCAGACTTGCACATTCAAGGACTGCAGCTTTGCCCTATGGTACTATCAGACATCCCAACATGTTCTGTCTTTCTGCAATCCCTTCTTTAACAAGTTCACTTCTCTATTCTTGACCACAGAAGAGCTGTTGCACACTTAGTTACTAGGTCAGAGCTAAGGCAGGGAAAAAAGCAAATGGAGTATTACAGTTTTGGGAAACAAAGAATTTCTCAGTGTCTTTCAATGCCTATCAAAAGATACCAGACTACTTTATAGGCCAATGTGTCCAATAGGTTTTGGTGCTCTGAGAATAACTACATGTTAGCATTGCTACTGCTGTTATCATTGTTTAGGTCATGGTTAGGCAGTCATGTTGATGAGAAATTATGGGTAAATTTCTAACATTTCTAGGAGACACTCTTACAGCACATTTGCCATCCTCTCACTCTAAGTCTTAACAATGATACCTGAGCTTTAGGTACAGGAGTTGTGTTGTAGGCATATTTACTGGAGCTTTACAGATATGCATTTTTGATTGGTTGTGGTTTTCTGTAATGGTCTCCATCTGTTGCAAAGACAAGTTTCCTTAATGAGGATCAAGAACTACATTTAGCTGTGCATATAAGGATGCATGTTTAGAATGTAGTTGTAGATTATTCTGGTTTAGAAAACTGGAAGTCATAGGTTCTCCTTCATGATCCATGACTAATTAGTTGTCTAGGTTTCCAGTACTAGGCATGATTTCTCTCTTGTTGAGCAGGTACAAGTTCAATTAGAGGGCTATTGGTTACTGCCAAGTATATATGCCACAAATGCATTACTAAGGTTATCATGCCTTGCTGGTTGTTGTTTGGTTCATAGGCATCATATTGGGTAGAGCTGTTGGTCATGTCCCTTCTTTTGAACCTTGCAAGGCACTTTCTGGTATTTGAAAACAAATACATGCAAATAACATTAGGCATACTAAGCAGAATATGTATATGTGTATATGAATATATGTACCTATGTGTATATGTTTATTTTTATATATGCATATATGCACATATGTATATATACATTTAACAAATATACATATATAAACACATATATGTATATGTGTTATGTATAAATGCTTACATGTTTAGATGTATAGGTGTACATGTGCATACACTATAGATGTATAAATGTGCATATATATATGGCTAAGGTTAAAAACAAATGCTGGCCGGACATACTGATGCATACTTTAATATCAGCACTCAGGAGGCAAAGGCAGATAGACGTCTGTGAGTTCAAGGCCAGCCTGGAGTACATATCAAGTTTCAGTTCCAGAGCAACTAGTTAAAAAATAATAACCTGTCTCACACAAACAATCAATCAATCAAACATCAAAATAATAGTAAGTGATAACAACAACAAAGATGACAAATTCTGCATCCATGTTAGAGAACACTTATTCACTGTTAGTGGGAATGAAAACTAGTGCCGTCATTATGGAAATCAGTGTGGAGGTTTTTCAAAAAGCTAACAATAGATCTCCCACATTATCTAGCAATACTACCCTTGGGTATATTCCTAAAGGACTCCATATCCTACTGTAGAGATATTTGTTCATCAATATTTATTACTGTTCTACTCACAATAGTCAGAAAATGAAAACAGCTTACCTATCCATCAGCTGATGAAGAATAATGACCCCAGCACCTGGTCCTTTTGGCTGGGGCAGACACCTAGCTGATCTGCTCCTGTGGAGACACCTTATCCTGTGCCATCCTAGAGGAGCCACTGCACTCAGAGCAGCAGGTAAGAACCCTTACCCATACCCCATGCCCCAGAGTTACAACTGGGAGCCAGGGATGCTCAGGAACCATCAGTCACCCAAACCCCGCCCCTCCAGAATACTACTTCCTTCTGCCCTGCACTGGTCCTTTTGGCTGGGGCAGACACCTAGCTGGTCTGCTCCTGTGGAGACACCATATCCTGAGCCATCCTGAGGAGCCACTGCCCTCAGAGCAGCTGACAATGTACCCTGAGCCATTCTAAAGGAGTCACTCCATTCAGACCAGTGAACACCTAGCTGGTCTGCTCCTGTGAAGACACAATATCCTGAACCATCCTAGAGGAACACTGAACTCAGAGCAGAAGTATTTCAGGATCCCAGAGGCAGACTGAGTCCCAGGAGTTCTTCCACCCAGGAGCTTAGGATCACAGGAACACAGAGACATCTGGACTCTGAGGAGTTCTGACACAAACAAGATAACTGGAAAGACAGGACCCAGTCAGAGACAGTGAGCACAGGTAACACTAGAGTAAACCAGATGGCGAAAGGCAAGCGCAAGAACACAAGCAACAGAAACCAAAGTTACCTGACATCATCAGAACCAGTTCTCCACCATAGCAAGCCCTGGATACTCCATCACACAGGAAAAACAGGACTCAGAATTAAAATCACTTCTCATGATGATGATGGAAGATTTTAAGAAGGACATAAGTAACTCCCTTAAAGAAATACAGGAGAACACAGGTAAACAGGTAGAAGCCCTCAAAGAGGAAACACAAAGATCCTTAAAGAATTGTGAGAGAACACAGGTAAAGAAGTAGAAGCTCTTAAAGAGGAAACACAAAAATCCCTTAAAGAATTGCAAGAAAACACAACAAAACAGGTGAAGGAATTGAACAAAACCATCCAGAATCTAAAAATGGAAATAGAAACAATAAAGAAATCTCAAAGGGAGACTACCCTGGAGATAGAAAACATAGGAAAGAGATCAGGAGTCATAGACACAAGCATCACCAACAGAATACAAGAGATAGAAGAGAGAATCTCATGTGCAGAAGATACCATAGAAAACATTGACATAACTGTCAAAGAAAATGCAAAATGCAAAAGCTCCTAACTCAGAACATCCAGGAAATCCAGGACACAATGAGAAGACCAAACCTAAGGATAATAGATATAGATGAGAATGAAGATTCCCAGCTTAAAGGCCAGTAAATATCTTCAACAAAATTATAGAGGAAAACTTCCCTAAAGTAAAGAATGAGATGCCCATAAACATACAAGAAGCCTACAGAAAACCAAACAGACAAGATCAGAAAAGAAGTACCTCCTGTCACATAATAATCAAAACATCAAATGCACAAAACAAAGAAAAAATACTAAAAGCAGTAAGGCGAAAATGTCAAGTAACATATAAAGCAGACCTATCAGCATTACACCAGACTTCTCATCAGAAACTATAAAAGCCAGAAGATCCTGGACTGATATCAGAGAGACTCTTAGAGAACAGTATAGTAGCCAGCCAGGCTACTATACCCAGCAAAACTGTCCATCACTATTGATGGAGAAACCAAGATATTCCATGACAAATCCAAATTTACACAATATCTTCCCACAAATTCAGTACTTCAAAGGATAATTGATGGAAAACAGCAACACAAGGAGGGAAACTACAACCTAGAAAAGCAAGAAAGTAATCTTCCAACAACCCCAAAAGAAGATAGCTACACAAACATAATTCCATCTCTAATAACAAAAATAACAGGAATCAACAATCATTTTTCCTTAATACCTCTTAACATCAATGGACTAAAATTCTCCAATAAAAAGATGTAGACTTTTAGACTGGATACATAAACAGGAACCAGAATTTTGCTGCATACAAGAAACACACTTCAGTGACAAAGACAGACACTACCTCAGAGTAAAGGCCTGGAAAATAATTTTTGAAGCAAATGGTCCCAAGAAACAAGCTGGAGTAGCCAGTCTAATATCAAATAAAATCAACTTTCAACCAAAAGCAATCAAAAAAGATAAGTAAGGACACTTCATACTCATGAAAGGAGAAATCTACCCAGATGAACTCTCAATTCTGATCACCTATGCTCCAATTGCAATGGCACCCACATACATAAAAGAAACGTTACTAAAACTCAAAACACACAGTACACCTCACACAATAATAGTGGGGGATTTTAGCATCCCACTCTTGGCAATGGATAGATCATGGAAACAAAAACTAAACAGAGACACAATGAAATTAACATAAGTTATGAATCAAATGAATTTAACAGATATCTATAGAACATTTCATCCTAAAACAAAAGAATATATCTTTTTCTCAGCACCTCATGGTACTTTTTCCAAAATAGACCATATAGCTGGTCACAAAATAGGTCTGAATGGATACAAAAATATTGAAATAATCCCTTGCATCCTATCAGATCACCACTAAGGCTGGTCTTTAATAATGACAAAACCAATGGAAAACCCACATGCATGTGGAAACTGAACAGCTCTACTCAATGATGACTGGGTCAAGGAAAAAATAAAGAAAGAAATTAAAGACTTTCTAGAATTTAATGAAAATGAGGAAACATCATACCAAAACTTGTGGGACTCCATGAAAGCAGTGCTAAGAAGAAAAATCATAGCTCTAAGTGCTTACAAAAAGAAACTGGAGAGAGCACATGTTAACAACTTGACAGCACACCTGAAAGCTCTAGAGCAAAAAGAAGCAAATACACACAACAGGAGTAGAAACCAGGAAATAATTAAACACAGGGCTGAAATCAACCAAGTAGAAACAGAAAGAACAAAATATCAACAAAACCAGGAGCTGGTTCTTTGAAAAAATCAACAAGATAGATAAACCCTTAGCCAGACTATCCAGAGGGCACAGAGACAGTAACCAAATTAATAAAATAAGAAGTCAAAAGAGAGACATAACAGAAACTGAGGGAACTCAAGAAATCATTAGATCCTACTACAAAGGCCTATACTCAACAAAACTGGAAAATCTGGGTGAAACGGACAATTTTCTAGACAGATACCAGGTACCAAAATTAAATCAGGAGCAAATAAACCATCTAAATAGTCCCATAACCTCTAATAAAATAGCAGCAGTCATTAAAAGTCTCCCCACCAAACGAAGTACAGGATCAGATGGTTTTAGTGCAGAATTCTATCAGACCTTCAAGGAAGACCTAATACCAATTCTCTTCAAACTATTCCACAAAATAGAAACAGAAGGAACACTACCCAGTTCTTCCTATGAAGCTACAATCACACTCATACCTAAACCTCTCAAAGACCCAACAAAGAAAGAGAACTTCAGACCAATCTCTCTTATGAATATCGATGCAAAAATGCTCAATAAAATTCTAGCAAACCAAATCCAAGAACACATCAAAACAGTCATCCATCATGATCAAGTGGGCTTTATCCCAGGAATGCAGGGATGATTCAATATTCGGAAATCCATCAATGTAATCCACTATATAAACTAACTCAAAGAAAAAAAGCACATGATCATCTCACTAGATGCTGAGAAAGCATTTGACAAAATTCAACATCCCTTCATGGTAAAAGTCTTGGAAAGATCAGGAATTCAAGGCCCATACCTAAACATAGTAAAAGCAATATACAGCAAACCAGTAGCTAACATCAAACTAAAGCGAAAGAAACTTGAAGCAATCTCACTAAGATCAGGGACTAGACAAGGCTACCCATTGTCTCCCTACTTATTCAATATAGTACTGGAAGTCCTAGCCAGAGCAATTAGACAACAAAAGGAAATCAAAGAAATACAAATAGGAAAATAATAAGTCAAAATATCACTATTTGCAGATGATATGTTTGTATACTTAAGTGACCCCAAAACTTCTACCAGAGAGCTCCTAAATCTGATAAACAACTTCAGCAATGTGGCTGGTTATAAAATCAACTCAAATAAATCAGTAGCCTTCCTCTACATGAAAGATAAAGAGGCTGAAAAAGAAATTAGGGAAATGACACCCTTCACAATAGTCAAAAATAATATTAAATACCTTGGTATTTAACAGATGAACTAAAACGGGCAACTCTTCTCAAAGTTAACAAATAAAAAGCCTAGGTCCAGACATGAGTTCTTCAGGAGTTGTTAGTCAGTGTTAATCAGTTACATAGACCCCCAAACACTACAGCCTATTGCCATTGCTCTTGATTGTCCTCCATAACTTGAAGGTAATATTCTATTCCTAAAGACACTAAGTCATTGAGTCATAGGACATGGAGAAATCAATCTGGTTCATTAAAAAACAATCAAGATTCATCCCTACTGTCCAGCCTTCATGGGCTGGATGTCATTATGCAAGCTGCTGGAGGAGAAATCATCCATATCCAGTTATCAATCATATCCAGATGTAAACTCTGTGAGCTATCAGAATGACTGACTTTGGAAAAAAACATGTCCACTGGGCAATAGTGACATGAACATCATGGAAGTATACATTCACTTTCTGATTGGATCTGAGTGTCATTACACATGATATAACCCAAATTTAGCATCACTCCTGAACTAAGACCCTGAGGCTAGACATTTCATAGGCCCTAGGGTAAAGCCTACTACCATTATGGTGTTGAATGGACATAGTATTAAACTGATTCTTAGTGACCTATAGATTCCTATTGATCAATGCATCTCTCATTCATCATTTGAGAAGATTTTATTTGCACTAGATAGTGATTAATACAGAGACCCAGATGCAGAGCAAAGAGAATGTGGAATGGTCATCACTATCAAGTATATATATAATGCAACCCTCTCCCAAGGCTCAGCAATCATTGTGGAAAGAAGAGGCCGAAGGAGGGTAAGAGTCTGAAGCAATGGATGCAGGCAAGGATGCTTTATCTTTTGAACAATAGGACAACTCTACACTTGAAGTCACAGTGGTTACAACAGCATGTAAAAAACCTGTGCAAGTGGAAAGTAGGTCAAATCCAACAAGATAAGTTGAGCACACAATCCCAATCCTAGTCGTGGAGCAATTGACAATTGTTATCTGATAGCTGGGGGAAAGACAGTTTGCTCCAAGAGTATAGCTTTTAGTAAGTTGGCCATTCTCTAGTAGGAGAACACACATCCATGAATACTTGGGCAACACACAAAAAAATGTGACACAGTACTGAGTGACTAGGGGAAAGTCACTAAGGAAAGTGCATTGGGAGAAATTTGTATATGTGGGAATATGAATAAAGACATTGGGAATATGAATAAAGATATTGTATGAAGCCTATAAAGAACTAACAACAGTAACCATAAAACCTTAGTGAAATTCACTGATGTCTGGTGGACTTGGATTCCACAGTATGCCTCTCAAAGTAGATTTTGATCGGTTTGCATTTGTCTGTGTTCTGGCTGTCCATTCACCTCCCCATATTTGCACTCTGCCCTTGAATCTCAGTCTATGACAGATTTTGCTGAATCTTGATTTTTTTCCTGCTCTTTTTTTTTTTTTTTTTTTTTTGTGGTAGCCTCTAGTCAGACTCGTTCTCATCTCTGTTCATGTCAGTCTTCTCAGGGAGTAATATGGTTACCCTGCCATAAGACAACACATGAGAGAATGGATATTTTTAGTGTTACAGTGCTTTCTTATTTGTCTTTGTGCAAATGAGACAATATGTGGTTCAGCTGGACCATAAATAGGCACTTAGGACAAGTGTAATCATCTGGAGACCAAGGCATAAATACAGTAGGACTAGTTCGAGCTTTCCCAGAATGTTCTTAAACTACATAAACTTTATAAAAACAAGCACAGTTGGCTGCCTGCAGATTCTAGCTCAGATGCTTATGAGAGTGCTATAAAATGTGTTGTAAATTAACATGAAGAGAGTATTTATGGAATCTGACGATGGGGTCTGGATGCATTTTCTCAACAACTTTTCTGAAACGGAGGTTTGTGTGTCAACTTGTTTGCTTTTCTGAAAGTATGTTCTTTCGTTTGTGGGTCATAGCTTTAGATCTTTAGACACATGTGTAGCTCTAATCAAAGGAGCTTATTTTTCCAGATGACAAGGACCATTACAGAAATCCATAACTGGTCACAAATAAGAGAGCAATTGACAATGCAGTGTCCCATCCAATTAATATATCTAAAATACAACTTGCACTCTAATGTTATGCTCAGGCTTTAACATAATGGAAGCATTATGGAAGAGGAGGCAGGAAGATTGTAAGAGGCAGAGGACCATGTCTGCTTTCAGATAGTGTCCTTTATTTATGAAAGGGAAGGTGATCCCATGAAATCACAAAAACATGGTTGCCTGAACAAGACCTGCACAATGACAATACCAGTTGACATGACATTGTGAATGGGAGAATGGCATAAGGTCCTACCCCTATATGAAGAAGTATAGGAAATCAGTGGCTTCTGAGAGAAGGAGAATCTGTTTTGCCCAGAGATGAGGCCTCTGATAGGATACATCCAGTATCAAGTGGCCAGCCATAAACACATATAAATATAAGCAACACTAAACAGACTCAGCAGCTTGTATTTATATATTAATGTATGTATATATAATAATAATTAAGGAAGAAGAGACCATGAAAATATTAATCAGCTTTTTCATTAGCTATAGAGTTATAGATTGTGAACCTATCTTACATGGAAATTGCCCATGTGTTTTTATCACCTTCCTGTCCCCTCCTGTATGTGATGTTTCTGCACCTCTATTCAAGAAAATCTTTCATTGATGGTCACGACTTTGAGGAAATACCAAAATCATTAGGTAATGTTTTCCAGATGCTATTGCTTTTGTCTGCTGTCAGGAATGAGTGCCTAGAACATACAGTAGTGACAGTGGACTGACATGGGTTAATGAATGATAGATCTTCAGGGAAGGAAATCAGGCTTGATAATTTTGAGCTGTGTGCTCATTTTGCCCAAAATGACTGCTACCTCCAACTCTGTTGCCTCATAGAGGTGAAGATTCTGTGCCTGTTTTCAAAATTCCTAGCCACTGTTTGCATCCTTGCACTTTTGCTATATTTATTCTTCTCTCTGGAACTATTTGTTTATGACAATGAGTTTATATTTTCAAAAATTTGGACTATATCTTGGTGATATTGAGGTAGAGGAAAGAGATGGAAAAGTGGTCATTCAGGTAAAATTATATACCTTACTGATCAGAAGTCCTTATTATTCAGAATGATAAATCTGTAATATGTGTGTAGTGAGTTAGAGTGAACTAAGTCCAGAGATGTAAATTCAGTTGAGAGAGACAAAAAAAAAAAAAAAAAAACCCAAACAAACAAATAAACAGAAAACTACAAAGCGTGTTCTGTGGTAAGAAGAATGAAAAAAGAGGCACTTTTTGGATTTACATTTCACACTAGAACTAGGACAGTGGCTTTCAGCAGGGCTACAGTGCCCTCCAGGGGTGCTTTTGAAATTGATGGTAGTTTTTTTGGTTATTATAGAAGAGAGAACCAGTATGTAGTAGGTGGAGAGGAACTTATTTAAGAAAAGACACGCAATATTTGTCTTTTTGGACCTAGGCTTTCTCATTCAGGATGATATTTTTTCTACCTCCATCAGTCTATAAATATACATGAAAATTTCTTTTCTTTTAACTCTTCTTTCTTTGTTTCCCTGCTTCTGTCTTTCTTCTTGTTTTTCTAAAGCATTTTGAAACAAAGTTTCTCTGTGTAGCCCTAGCTGTCCTGGAACTTGGACTGTAGACCAGGCTGTCTTCAAACTCATTGATCCTCCTGCCTTTGTCTCCAGAGTATTGGGATTAAAGGTTTGTGCAATAGTCCACTGTTAAATGTACATTTTTACCGTTCCACCCCTTTGCCTTTCCATCCCTTGCTTGGTCCTTTGGGCTGGGGCAGACACCTAGATGGTCTACTCCCATGAAGACACCATATCCTGAGCCATCCTAGGGGAGCCACTGCACTCAGAGCAGCAGGTAAGAACCCCTCTCACTACGCTATGCCCCAGAGCTAGAATTGGGAGCCTGGGGCGCTCAGAACACATCAGCCATCCAAACCCTGCCCCTCTGGAATACCACTCCCCTTCCACCCCTCACTTAGTCCTTTTGGCTAGGGCAGACACCTAGCTGATCTGCTACTCTGAAGACATTTTATCCTGAGCCATTCTAGAGGAGTTGCGCCACTCAGAGCACAGGATTTCAGGATCCCAGAGGTGGCCGGAGTCCCAGATGTTCTTCCCCCAGGAGCTCAGGATCACACAGATATCTGGACTCTAACAAGTTCTGACACAAGCAAGATAACTGGAAAACCAGGTTCCAGTCAGAGACAGTGAGGACAGGTAGCATTAGAGTTAACCAGATGGCAAAATGCAAGCACAAGGACATAAGGAACAGAAACCAAAGTTACTTGCCATCATCAGAACCTAGTTCTCCCACCATAGCAATCCCTGGACACCACATCACACTGGAAAAGCAGGATTTAGAATTAAAAATCACTTCTCATGATGATGATAGAGGACTTAAAGAGGGTCATAAATAATTCCCTTAAAGAAGTACAGGAGAACACAGGTAAACAGGTAGAAGCCCTTAAAGAGGAAACACAAAAATTCCTTAAAGAACTGCAAGAAAACACAAAAAAACCCAGGTGAAGCAATTAAACAAAACCACCCAGAATGTAAAAATGGAAGTAGAAACAATAAAGAAATCTCAAAGGGAGACTATCCTGGAGATAAGAAAATCTAGGAAAGAAATCAGGAGTCATAGATGTAAGCATTACCAACAGAATACAAGAGATAGAAGAGAGAATCTCATGTGCAGAAGATATCATGGAAAACATTGACACAACTGTCAAAGAAAATGCAAAATGCAAAAAGCTCCTAACCCAAACCATCCAGGAAATCCAGGACACAATGAGAAGATCAAACCTAAGGAAAATAGGTATAGATGAGAGTGAAGCTTCCCAGCTTAAAGGGCCAGTAAATATCTTCAACAAAATTATAGAGGAAAACTTCCCTAACCTAAAGAAAGAGATGTTCATGAATATTCAAGAAGCCTACAGAACTCCAAATAGACTAGACCAGATAAGAAATACCTCCTGTCACATAATAATCAAAACATCAAATGCACAAAACAAAGAAAAAACACTAAAAGCAGTAAGGGAAAAAGGTCAAGTAATATATAAAGGCAGACCTATAAGAATTACACCAGACTGCTCATCAGAGACTATAAAAGCCAGAAGATCCTGGACTGATATCATACAGACCCTAAGAGAACACAAATGCCAGCCCAGCCTGCTATACCCAGCAAAACTCTCAATCACTATTGATGAAGAAACCAAGATATTCCATGACAAAACCAAATTTACACAATATCTTCCCACAAATCTAGCACTTCAAAGGATAATTGATGGACAACTCCAACACAAGGAGGGAAACTAAAACCTAGAAAAAGCAAGAAAGTAATCTTCCAACAACCCCAAGAGAAGATAGTTACACAAACATAATTCCACCTCCAATAACAAAAATAACAGGAATCAACAATCATTTTTTTTTTTTTTTTTTTGAGACAGGGTTTCTCTGTGTAGCCAGGGCTGTCCTGGAACTCACTCTGTAGACCAGGCTGGCCTCGAACTCAGAAATCCGCCTGCCTCTGCCTCCCAAGTGCTGGGATTAAAGGCGTGCGCCACCACCGCCCGGCTATCTTTTTTCTTAATATCTCTTAAAATCAATGGACTCAGTTCCTCATAAAAAACATAGACTATCAGACTGGATACATAAACAGGAACCAGAATTTTGCTGCATACAAGAAACGCACCTCAGTGACAAAGACAGACACTACTTCAGAGTAAAAGGATGGAAAACAATTTTCCAAGCAAAAGGTCCCATAAAACAAGCTGGAGTAGCCAGTCTATTATCAAATAAAATCGACTTTCAACCAAAAGTAATCAAAAAAGATAAGGAAGGACACTACATACTCATCAAAGGAAAAATCTACCCAGATGAACTCTCAATTCTGAACATCTATGCTCCAATTGCAAGGGCACCCACATACATAAAAGAAACTTTACTAAAGCTCAAAGCACACATTGCACCTCACACAATAATAGTGGGGGATTTCAACACCCCACTCTCAGCAATGGACAGATCATGGAAACAGAAACCAAACAGAGACTCAATGAAATTAACAGAAGTTATGAATCAAATGGTTTAACAGATATCTATAGAACATTTCATCCTAAAACAAAAGAATATATCTTTTTCTCAGCACCTCATGGTACCTTCTTCAAAATAGACCATATACTTAGTCTATAAAACAGCCTCAATAGATATGAAAAGACTGAAATAATCCCGTTGCAGCCTGACATATCACCAGGACTAAGGCTGGTCTTTAATAATGACAAAAGCAATGGAAAGCCCACATACACGTGGAAACTGAACAATGCTCTACTCAATGATGATTGGTTAAGAAAGAAATAAAGAAAGAAATTAAAGACTTTTTAGAATCTAATGAAAATGAGGACACATCATACCAAAACTTGTAGGACAACATGAAAGCATGCTAAGAGGAAAAATCATAGCTCTAAGTGCTTACAAAAAGAAACTGGAGAGAGCACACACTAACAACTTGACAGTATACCTGAAAGCCCTAGAATGAAAAGAAGCAAATACACCCAAGAGGAGTAGATGGCAGGAAATAATCAATCTCAGGGCTGAAATCAACCAAATAGAAACAGAAAGAACTATTCAAAATATCAACAAAGCCAGAAGCTGTTCTTTGATAAAATCAACAAGATAGATAAACCCTTAGCCAGATTAACCAGAGGGCAAAGAGACAATGTCCAAAATAATAAAATCAGAACTGAAAAGGGAGATATAACAATAGAAACTGAGGAAATTCAAGAAATCATCAGATTCTACTACAAAAGCCTATACTAAACAAAACTGGAAAACATGGATGAAATGAACAATTTTCTAGACAAGTACCAGGTACCAAATTTAAATCTGGATCAGATAAATCATCTAAACAGTCTCATAACCCCTAAAGAAATAGCAGCAGTCATCAAAAGTCTCCCTACCAAACAAAGCCCAGGACCAGGTGGTTTTAGTGCAGAATTCTGTCAGACCCTCCAATAAGACCCAATATCAATTCTCTTCAAACTATTCCACAAAATAGAAACAGAAGGAACACTACCCAATTTGTTCTATGAAGCCACAATTACACTCGTACCTAAACCACACTCATACCTAAACAAAGACAGAACAAAGAAAGAAAACTTTAGACCAATCTCCCTTATGAATATTGATGCAAAAATACTCAATAAAATTCTTGCAAATCGAATCCAAAACCACATCAAAGCAATCAGCCATCTTGATCAAGTAGGGTTTATCCTAGGAATGCAGGGATGGTTCAGTATTCAGAAATCCATCAATGTAATCCATTATATAAACAAGCTCAAAGAAAAAAAAAAACACATGATTATTTCACTAGATGCTGAGAAAGCATTTGACAAAATTCAACATCCCTTCATGGTAAGAGTCTTGGAAAGATCAGGAATTCAAGGCCCATACCTAAACATAGTAAAAGCGATATACAGCAAACCAGTAGCCAACATCAAACTAAATGGAGAGAAAATTGAAGCAATTTCACTAAAATCAGGCACTAGACAGTCTGCCCACTGTCTCCCTACCTATTCAATATAGTACTGGAAGTCCTAGCCAGAGCAATTAGACAACAAAAGGAAATCAAAGGGCTACAAATAGGAAAATAATAAGTCAAAATTTCATTATTTGCAGATGATATGATAGTTTACTTAAGTGACTCTAAAACTTCGACCAGAGAACTCCTAAATCTGATAAACAACTTCAGCAATTTGGCTGGATGTAAAATCAACTCAAACAAATCAGTAGCTTTCCATTACTCAAAGGATAAACAGGCTGAAAAAGAAATTAGGGAAATGACACCCTTCACAATAGTTACAAATAATATAAAATACCTTGGTGGAAGTGAAAGAACTGTATGAAGAGAATTTCAAGTCCTTGACCAAAGAAATCAAAGAAGATCTCAGAAGATGGACAGATCCTCCATGCTAATGGATCGGCAGTATTAATATAGTAAAAATGACCATCTTGCCAAAAGCAATCTACAGATTTAATGAAATCCCCATTAAAATCTCAACTCAATTCTTCACAGATTTAGAAAGAGAAATTCTCAAATTCATTTTGAATAACAAAAATCCCAGTATAGCAACAACTATTCTCAACAATAAAAGAACTTCTGGAAGAATTACCATCCCTGATCTCAAGCTGTACTACAGAGCAATAGTGATAAAAATGGCCTGGTATTGGTACAGAGACAGGCAGGAAGATCAGTGGAATAGAGTTGAAGACCCAGAAATGAATCCACACACCTATGGTCATTTGATCTTTGACAAAGGAGCTAAAACCATCCAGTGGAAAAAGGACAGCATTTTCAACAAATGGTGCTGGTTCAACTGGAGGTCAACATGTAGAAGAATGCAAATCAATCTATTCTTATCTCCTTGTACAAAGCTGAAGTCCAAGTGGATCAATGGCCTCCACATAAAACCTGATACACAGAAACTAATAGAAGATAAGGTGGGGAAGACCCTTGAATACCTAGGCACAGGGGAAAAGTTCCTGAACAGAACACCAATGACTTATGTTCTAAGATCAAGAATTGACACATGGGACCTCATAAAGCTGCAAAGCTTCTGTAAAGCAAAGGACACTGTCGATAGGACAAAGCAGCAACCAACAGATTGGGAAAAGATCTTTAGAGGACTAATATCGAAGTTATACAAAGAACTGAAGAAATTAGACTCTAGACAATCAAATAACCCTTTTAAAAATGGGGTAGAGAGCTAAACAAGAATTCTCAACTGAGGAAACTCGAATGACAGAGAAGCACCTAAAGAAATGTTCAGCATCCTTAGTCATCAGGGAAATACAAATCAAAACAACCCTGAGATTCCATCTCACACCAGTCAGAATTTAGCAGATCAAAAATTCAGGTGACAGCAGATGCTGTCGAGGATATGGAGAAAGAGGAATACTCCTTCATTGTTGGTGGGATTGTAAGCTGGTACAACCACTATGGATAGCAGTCTGGCAGTTCTTGAGAAAATTGAAAATAGTATTACCTGGGGACCCAGCTATACCACTACTGGGCATATACCGATAAGATGTTCCAACATACAACAGGGATACATACTCCACTATTTTCATAGCAGCCTTATTTATATTAGCCAGAAGCGGGAAAGAACCCAGATGTCCTTCAACAGAGGAATGGATACAGAAAATATGGTACATTTACACAATGGAGTACTACTCAGCTATTAAAAACAACGAGTTCATGAAATTCTTAGGCAAATGGATGGAACTGGAAAATATCATCCTGAGTGAGGTAACCCAATCACAAAAGAACACACATGATATGCATTCAATGATAAGTGGATTTTAGCTCAAAACCTCACAATACCCAAGAAACAAAGCATAAGCCTCATGAAGCTCAAGAGGAAGGAAGACCAGAGTGTGGGTGCTTTGGTCCGTCATAGAAGAAGTAACAAAATACTCATGGGAGCAAATATGGAGAAGAATGTGGGACAGAAAGTGAAGGAGGGAAGTCTGGAGACCGCTCCACCTGGGTATCCATCCCTCCTGCAATCACCAAGGACAGATGCTGATGTGGATGCAGGAAGTGCATGCTGACAGGAGCCTGATATAGCTGTCTCCTTAGAAGTCTGCCAGAGCCTGACATATACGAGGTGGATGCTCAAATCTAACCATAGAACTGATCATGTGGTTCCCAATGGAGGAGTGAGAGAGAAGACTGAAGGAGCTGAAAAGGTTTGTGGCCCACGGGGAGAGCAACAATACCAACCAACCAGAGCTCCCAGTGTCTAAATCACCAGCCTGGGAGCACATAGGAAGGGACCCATGGCTCCAGCTGTATATGTAGGGGAATATATATATATACATTGTCAGAGATAAGTGGGAGTCGAAGTCCTTGGTTCAGTGAAGGCTGGATGCCCCAGTGTGGGGGAATTCATGGGTGGGCAGGTGGGAGTGGAAGGGTATGGGGGCATATCCTCATAGAAGCAGGAGGAGGAGGAGTGATGTGATAGGGTGTTTCTGGGTGGGTGCGAATGGAGTAAGAGGATCACAACTGAAATGTAAATAAAATATCCAATAAAAATAAAAGAAAAAAATGTACATTTTGCTTATCAATTCATCAATCGATGGAGGTCTAGGCTGTTTTAAATTTCAGGTGATTATTAGTAGATCAGTACTAAACATGGATTACCATGTGTCTTAATTACTGTTTGTAATGAGAATTTTGATTTCTTTAAAAAACACAGAAATTGGCATATTCTTTCTTTTTAATCCCAGGTATGAGGATGTGGGGCTGATTCATTCTGTCAGACCAGTTGACTATGATTTGCCTCTTGCTCTAGCAGGGGCATGGTTTGGCAGTTGCAGATAGTTTCTGAGATTGTGTGACATTTGGAATTCTGGGGGCTTTTCAGAGGATATATAAATGCTAGGCCATCGAGAGTTTATTTGTTAGTTGATGTTGGTTGCTGTTTTTTTTTTCTTTTTTTTTTTTTTTTTTGCTGTTGTTGTTGATGGTGCTTTTTTTTGTTTTGTTTTGTTTTTGTTTTTGTTTTTGTTTTGAGTCATGTGCAAAAGTAGAAAAAAACTAGAAAATGAAATTAGATATCCTGACTTCTAAGATCAAACTTGCCCCAAGGAACTGGATGTCCTGAATCAACAGGAAGTACTCTAATGATAATGTTTCCCCCTTTTCCTTTCTATTCTTTTTTTCCTCATATTAAGTGTGGGGGAGTTAGAAGGGTGGAGAAGGGTGAAAGGAAGGAGAACCCACAAACTTCTAAACACCAGCTACAAGTGGTAGCCAGATGTGGGGCTATGCAGAATGGGAAATTTGATTTGAAATGCCATAGAGGAAATGGGAGGAGGCAAAAACAAATGGATTTTTATTTTATTTTTTCAAAGGCCAGCAAAAATGTTATTGCGGCTGCTACACTAGAGTAATCCATACTTTGCTTCCTGAGGGGATTTTCTGCTTTTTCATTTTCGTTTTCTTTCTGTATTCTGTTTCAAAAAAGATTCCAGTGTTGGCTGTGCAACTGGAAGAATTGCAGGTGGAGGTGGAAGTGCTAGGGAGGGGAGGAACATCAGAAAATGGAGAACACAAAAGGCTCAGTCCAGGTGACTGAGCAAGAGAATGGGTGTTTCCCATGGGAGGAAATAACCTCAGTGTAAATAAGTAAATTATGATGTGATTTAAATAACTAAATAAATTTTAATAAAAAAATCAAAAAAAAAAAAAAAAAAAAAAGAAAGAGGGAACTAAATGGCCAGAGAGGGCAGTCTTTTCAGAGAAAAGGTAAGAAAAGCTGAGAAGTCAGGAGGGCAACCCGACATAACAGCCTGATTTGAAACAAAGGGTTAAGACCCTGGGGGCTCTGGTTGGTTGGGATTGTTGCTTTCCTCATGGTGTCAGAATCCTCTCAACTCCTTCAGCCTTCACTCTATCATTCTCCATTGGAACCCCATGATCAGTTTAATGGTTAGCTGTGAGCATCTGCCTCTGAGTATGTCAGACTCTTGCAGACTTCTAAGGAGACAGCTATATCAGGCTCCTGTCAGCATGTACATCCTGACTCCACATCAACCTCTACCCACCAGCCTGGGAGCGCTTAGGGAGGGACCCATGGCTCCAGCTATATATGCAGGGAGCTATATATAAGGGGAGAAGAGATCCTTGGTCCCATGAAGGCTGGAGTCGTGGGGGGGATACTCGAGGGTGGGAGGTGAGGTACGGGGGGAGGGTAGTGGGGTACACCAAGTGGAGGCAGGAGGAGGGGGAAGGGATAGTGAGTTCCTGGAGGGAGGGGGGAAATGGGGTAAGGAGAGAACATCTGAAATGTAAAAAAAAATTTTCCAATAAAAAATTTCCAAAAAAAAAAAAAAAAGAAACAAAGGGTTAATCTCAAATCAACAGAGCTGCCAGAATTAGAGGAGGGGCAATGTAGTTAACCTGTCATCAGGTCACTGGCTGGTCATCCTGGAAAGTGTTGCCATATCTGGAGTTCAGTGTTGGCCTCTCTGCTGTTGGTACACCTGGCACTCAGTAGCAACTGTAACCGGGTCAGCTGCGATGAGTGGAGGTCTATCTAATAAAGCCCATTCATAACCCCCATCTCTGTACCATGATTACTTTGTTCATGGACCAATTGGTCAATGGCAGGAATGGTTGGGGAAAGAGTATGCTCACTGTCCACAGAGTGGGTCATCCTACCTATCTACTTGATTGTTGAACTCCTCCTCAGCTGAAGTCAACTTTTAATGAACAAATTTTACAGGGAACACAAGTATCTTCACGTACTTCACCCCTTTGGAGAGATCAATCTACATACCTCTTCCCCAAATGTCTTTCTCACAAATGTTCCAATTAGGACTTTTCCAAGTCCCTGACCAGCCAATCCATTGACTATGAATCAGTGAACAATCATGCATCTGACATTTTCTACTTCCACACAAAATGTGTGACCATGCTTACTGCCCATAGTTCTGCCCACTGTGAAGATTTCCCTTTGATGGTGTCTTTTGAAGTTATCCTAGAAAGTGTTGTAGTACTGCAGCTGCAGCTGCCCACGTCTGTGTAGTGCCTGCATGATGTGCAGAAGATCAGTAAACTAGGCGCTAGTCTTCTCTTCCTCAGTCAGTCAATCACAGTGCACACCCCACGAGGCTAAGGGTGAATGCTTGGCAACATACAGCATTGTAATGGGAATAGAAAGGAGAAACTATAGACATTTGGGCAACCTCTTTATGCGACTTGCTTGTGCCTTCAGAATCTGCTCGGGTCCAAATCACATACATACCAATTCCATTTGATAATGGATTGCTGCTGTGTATGTATTAATTTGTGATGTGATGGGTCATGATGGGCAATTCAGGTCACATGTAACTTAGCGATCCATTGTCAAACATTCAGTTTTCACCAAACCCATTATCAGAACAAAAGCTGTCTTTCAAAGGGGGAATAGTTAGTTGTCTGCAGATGATTATAGAACCTTACTACACATTCTAAAGGTCTCTTCTGTAATTCAGCTATAGGGGACTGCCAAAGTCTCCAAATAGCATCTTTATTTGCCACTGTCACCATAATTTCTATCAAGTCTGCTGGATCATATGATAGAACATCCTGCCACAGCGCCTGGATCTGTTAAAGAACATTCTCCTTTTTCAGGTCCCACACAAAAGAAGCAGCTTTTCAAGTCATTTGGTATATGTATTGGAATAACATACTCAAGTGAGGAATATGGTGTCTCCAGAATCAATTTCTTCTTTCTTGGTGGGGGAGGTCTAGTGCAGTACATCATTCTTTCCTTTAGAAGGCATATCTCTGCATGCCTCACACTACTGAACTTTTTGAATTTCATATAGGTATAAGGCTCTTGTTTTTGGTTAGATTTATTTTCCATCATCTTATGTGCATACATGTTATCAATGAGTTCAAAGTGAAGGGCCCCCTACAGACTCAAGAATTGCAAACATGACATGGGCAAGTCTTGCCACTGTGCTCCCCCATCCATTGCTAGAAGGTTAGGTTACATTTCTGAAGCTAAGGTTCATTCCCTTATTTTGCTATTTTCTTATACATGACTAAAATTCCAAGGTCCACTCATCAAAAACACAAAGGTTCAGCAATCAAAAGTCACTATTTGGCTATACTGGCTAACATGTACAATCAGGACTTACCAACTTTTCCTGACACAGACTTTTCCTCTTTCCCCCTTAAAAACAACTCCTGGAGAGACAACTGCTGCTATCCTTGATCCAGATGCAACTCCTCCACCACTTCTTGAACCTCTAGGATAATAAATCTTCTTAATAAATCTTTGTTGTATTGAGAATTTGCTGTCTGAGTGTGTTCTGTACTGACTCCAAGGCCCCTTCACAAAGTGTTTGCTACCTCTTGCTAACAGTACAATTAGCATAATGTCATCAATATAATGCACCAATGTGATATTTCATGGAAGAGATAGACAGATCAAGATCCCTTCTAAGTTATAACACAGGGCAGGAGAGTTAAGATATCTTAAAGTTAAGACATTGTAAAGGTATGCTCCTGGTCTTGCCAACTGAAAGCAAATTGCTTTTGATGGTTTTTATAGACAGGTGCCAAGAAAATGGTGTTTGATATATCAATAGTTATGTATTAGAAGGTGTGTTAATGTGCTCAAGAAAGGACATCACATCTGGTACAGCAGCTATAATAGAGGTCACTACTTGATTGAGTATGCTATAATCAGTTACCATTCTCTATGATTGATAAGTCCTCTGAACTGGCAAGATAGGAAAGTTAAAGAAAGATGTGGTGGCAACCACCACCCCTGCATCTTTCAAGAATATTTGATATGTTTAGGTACTAGGTTCACTATTTTTTTTTTTTTTTTTTTTTTTTTAGCAGAGGCAACTGTAAAGGCTTCTATTTAGCCTTTTTAAATCATACTAACCCTCACTCCATAGGTCAAGGAAACAATGCAAGAATTCTGTGAACTTCTAAGTACATCCATCCCATTTATACATTGTGGGACTGAGAAAATAAGCCATATGATAATTTCAGGGACCCATTGGACGTACTATGATTGGACCTCAGCCTAACTCCATCAGTCACCTGATTTCTATAAGTGGCTACTTTAACTGAAGGGCCACAATGTTTCTTGGGACCTCCTGGAACCAGTGTCAATTGAAAACCAATATCCAGTAGCCCCTGATTATTTTCTTTCCCATTTGTATAGATACTCTTGGAAAAGGCTGTAAGTCACTCTGAGGAAGGACTGGAGAAAGGATAACTCTCAATCTTTTAGGTATTTTATCAAGGTTCTTCCTCAGTGGTATCTGGGTGTTATTCTACATGTTCAGGGTTTGCAAACTGACTTGTCTGGAAATAGATTCACCATCTGAGATTGCCATGATCCAGTGTAGCTTATATTTGTTTGAGAATTTTTCTATCTTTACAAATCAAACAGAAATTCAGTAGGCTTCTTATTTCATTCATGCCTGGAAACACCATGACTAAATGTCCATGAGCCTGCCACAATAAAATTTACTTTGCTTGTGCTGACAGTTACAGGTTAAGCCATTATTTACATTGCTTTGTCTGTGCAACCCATCATAGTAATCTTTAGCAATTCAGTGGCTCCTGCTACCTTGGAGGCCCAATTATATACCAATCATATTTCATTTATCCAAGTGAGCAGCAGCATCTCCCACCCTAGGTCTGGCATGAGGAAAAGCGTGACAACAAAGCTCTTCAAATATGCTGATGCCCCTCTCACCATTTTACACCTTCTAGGATCACTGAAGGATATGTCTTTGGGGCATTTCTGTTTTGGAGGATGGGTTTTACACAGCATACACACTCTAGCATTGCAATTTAAAATCTCTTCATCAACTAAGGGATAATAGTAATCTCCAACTCCCTTTTAGTAGGCATTTTGACAAATGATTCAGCTAATTAATCAAACAAACTTTTGACACTTTTTTCTCAACTGTGTGAGGTTTCATATTTAACCAAGAATCTCTACTCAGAGGGCTCATATTTATAAACACAGCCTGGTCCAGTTGTGAGTTTCTTTCAGCATTATCCTACACCCTTGAAGTCTATTCCCATTAATATTTCTCAGACTTCTGCTTTAATAAACTAGCAGACACACTAAGCTCTTTAGCAATGTAGAATACCTCTTCATGGACTTCACTTTTTACCTCTCCTCTAGTTAAGTAGTCTGCTTAGCCTTAAGTGTGATAGTAAGTCTAGAGGTAACTATTGTTGGGCTCTGAGGGACATCAGTATTGTCTTACCTGGTATTTTCTTTGGAGAAAGTCACTGATGATTTTGCAGATAATGGATTTATTTCATCTGTTGAAGTTAAAAAAGACAATATTTCAAGGGGTGAGGCTTTGGGTAGAGAAACTATTCTTTGGGTGACAAAAACTCTTGAGAATCTGAGGATTCAAAGTTAGCTGCACTAATGGAGTCTTCCCATACCTCCCCATCCCAAGTTATACAATCTCATTCTTTACCAATTAGTGCTCTTATGTTAACTGCCAATACCCTCCAAGCCTGGGATTTGAGTTTTGCTGTAATTCAGACAATTTTATACTCAGGTTTCAGCTTGATTTTCCAGAATTTGAGTTCTGTAGCTTCTGGAGAGCTGACTCTCTTTTAGTGCACACTTAGAAATCTTTAGACAATTTATAGGCATCTGAAGCCAGTCACTTTTATCACTGAGTTCATTGTTCTCCTTTACTATATTCTGAGGTACTATACATTGCTTATTTTTTTTTTTTTTTATCATGGAGCTCATTCTTGTGTGTGTGTGGCGTGTTTGTGTACAAAGAGTTATTTTTCCTTTTTTATTGAATATTTTATTTATTTACATTTCAGATGTCATCCCCTTTCCCCATTTCTACTCCCTGGAGCCCCCCATCCCATCCCCCCTTCTCCTTTTTGCTTTTATACCATTTTAATTACATATAAGTATTAAGGTCAGTTCTAGGTTGAGGTCTAGCAACACAATAGATACAAATAGTCAAGAAACAAGCAAGGCAATAAACAAAAGTCGTGAAAACTCTCATGATCACTATTTCTAAGGGCTTATCAGTATGACCAAAATATCTGAGCCAACTGCCCTGTCCTAGCCCAAAGTCATTTTCATGTCTGAAGCCCACTTCCTTGTTCTAACCTAAAATTTGGATTCCTGCCTGAAATTATTTCTTTGTTCTAGCCTAATATTTAGATTCCTGCCTGAAATTGCTTCTTTGTTCTAGCCTAATGTGAGATTCCTGCCTGAAGCCCACTTCCTTGTCCTTGGCCAATGTCATATTCCTGCTAAGCAGCCCATTTTCTTGTCCTGGGACATGTCAGATTCTTGCCAAGCAGCCCCAAAGGCTCTCTGTCTCTCCCCAGTTTTATTTCATTAACAAAATGGAGCCTGTCTTAGGTCATTCTGACAAGAATGTCTTCCTTACCTGTTATGGAATATGCATTATCCAAAGCAATGCACTTCTGTCTTAGGTTGGTAAGGCTCTGTGCAGAATCTTACCCATCCTTGGCTTGCCAGTCTGTTAATTGAATAACTCTGTCTGGGGGTCCATTTTCAGGTTCAAGCCATGTACTTTGGCTGCCAACGTGTTGATGTTGTTAAAGCAAAGCTTTAACATGATGGGCAGGAATAAAAGTATTCCCAGGACAGAAAGGGCTAGCGTGATCAAGCTATATATGCCATTCTTGACCAAAATAGAAATACTGACCTCAGGCCATGGGTAATTTGATCTACAGTATCTACTGCATCAACATTCAGCAGAGTAGCATTCTTGAAATTCATAAGCTCACTATGTAATTTTAAAACATCTTAAGAGGTGTTAGAATTATGCCAAATATACTGCAAGTATCTTTAAACTTTTTCCTAATTATAATGGATTAAAATCTTAAAAGATTCTGTCACTTAAAAACTTCTGATTCTCTAGAACTACTTCTATATCATGTTAAGGATCCAGAAAGAAGCAGATGTTCCCACTTTAAATTAAGCAGAAATCTGTCATAGGTGTACCCTCTATTTTTGAGTTTTAGTTAATTCCAGATGTAGTCAAGTTGACAACCAAGAGAAGCCATATGGTAACAGCCATGTTTTGTTTGGATTTAAGGCCAATGCAATGAGATGAAGCCCATATGAGACACTACTATACCAAGAATATGAGACTCCATATAGGTCATGGGCCTAGGGGAAAATCTAATATCATTTTTCTACCAAAGGAGCATAGTGTTGTGCCAGGAAGCATTCACGAACCCACAAAGACCACCAAGGAGCAGTTTCCAATTTATTACAAGCTCGGACTTGGGCTTTCCTCCAACCCAAACCTGACACAGCAGGACAAAAAGGAAAAGCAGACCAGCCACAAACCCTCAGCAAGACAAGTTTTTATAGGAAAATAGGAGCACATGAAGGGGTGAGGGAAGGGATGTCCAGTCTGGCAAGCCTCTAATAGAAAATGTCTATAAGCCAACAGGTGGGTTCTCTGAAGCAAGACCATGAACAATCACAGTCTACAAGTACATCTGAAACAATCAAACTAATCTTTGACTGACTGTTGCTAGGAAGTAGCTAGGAAGTAACTCTGGGGTATAGGCCAGGTCCTTCCTGGTACTTGGGTACAGCTTGGGTTCAGCTGCAGATCAAGACAAAAGAAAAATTAGGGTTTTCCATTGGTGTTTCACTGGGTATATAAACTACACTTCAGGGCAGGCCCTATGCCCAAGAGTAGTTGACCAACAGAAAAAAGTAGCAATTTTGTAGAGTTTTATCTTTTGCTATTGGGAGGCATTTTTTTTTTAAATCTTACCAGTCTTTTGCTTACTTTGTGTGTGTGTGGTGGTGTGTGTGTGTGTGCTTTTAAAAATTTGTTTCTTAAGTGTTTTTGTTTTTGGAGAAAAGGAATGGAATGGAAAGAAAGAAAGAAAGAAAGAAAGTAGATAGATAGATAGATAGAAAAATAGATAAAATGAAAATAAAGTTGGGTGAATAGGGAGGTGAGAGAATTTAGGGGTAATTGAGGAGTAGAAAAATGATCAAAACATATTATGTGGAGGAAAATTAATAAAAATTGTAGGTGCCATCATTTAAATCAGAATTATTATTTGAATATTAATTTATAAGATTGAATAAGTGCTGCAATGTGTCAGGAGATTTCTGGAGAGAGGTAATATATTCATCCTTGGGCAGAATAAATTGACTATTCTAGCAATGCCCTAGTTTATTTGTGAGAATGTTTTCTACTCATGTCTTCCATATATAATGTTTCATCAATCTTGGCATATATTTCTAATTCGCCCAATGTTATTTTCCTCTCCATAGGCAATTGTAGTCTGTTACTTATCTTAATAGGTTTTATCCTAAGCTCCCTCATGACTGTCCTTTTTCACCCAATTTTGTATCAGTTACTTCTGATTGTTTTTCTTTTCTTAAATGTTTATATCATACACAGATATACAGATATTTAATTTTTTCATTCATACTGGAGATAGGACATTATGCTAATTATTTGACTGAGTCAAGTTCCCTTGTCAAATTATAACCTCAATAGACTCATAAACATACTTGTAATTAGACAGGACCTTTAATAAAGCAATTAAGATAAATAGCACCATAAAGATGAGTCTATACTCCAATATAACTGGTATGTTCATAAGAGTTCATAAAAGGAAGAGTGCTTGGCACAACTGGCGAACACATACAGAAACACAGACACATATAGAGACACAGACACAGACACACACACGGAAGTAATACGCACACAGGCATACATATAGACACATATAGAGACATAAACACACACACATGAAGATAAACACATACACACAAAACCAGACACATATACACACAGACACATAACCCCACCTTCACATACACACTCCCAAGATGATGTGCAGCTGTGGCTTGAAGGCAGTCAAGTTGAAAGCCAAGTAAAGCAGCCTCAAGGGAAATCAAACCTGACAGCTCCTTGCTGTTGAACCTTTAGCCTGAGGCTCTGTTTGGAAAAGAAGTTTTCATTAAGTAAAAAAGTCATGAATTTTGAAATGGCAAACCTTTAAAACAAATATAGATGTGTATGTTGGCAGGTGAAATTGCTTAGGTTACCTGTTTTGAGCAAGGTAAAAGGGCACTGCAAAAATATTTGTCGCAAAGGGGATTCAACAAAGGCAATGAGTAACCACAAAGTGGCTTCCTTGAATTTTGTATCCCAAGAAGGTAAGTGGGGTTATAGAATCACCATTGACCTCTGGACTTGAGAGGCCAAACTAACTCCATCTTGGGTCTGGCCTCCATCTTAAAAGAGAAAAAAAGCCTGAGTATTTGACTTGCAGCTGAACTCAAGCTGCACCCAAATACCAGGAAAGACCCCATGGCCTGTCCTTGGTCCATACTCCAGAGTTACTCCTTAGCTACAATAGTCAATCAAAGATTAATCTGATTGTTTCAGATGTTCTTACAGACCATTTGTAATTGTTTCATGGTCTTGCTTCAGAGCAACCACCTGTCAGCTTACAATAGTCATTCTATTAGATGCTTGCCAGGGTGGACACCCCCTCACTTGCTCCCACTTTCCTATAAAACCCTATCTTAATGAGAGTTTGGGGCTGCTTTACCAAACCATCCTATGGGTTGGTGGTAAGTAGGCCCAAACTCAAGTTTGTAATAAAGAGTCCCTAAGGTGACTACATTGGAATTGGCTCCTTGGTGGTCTTTTGGGGTTCATAAATGCCTTTGGGCCCAACAGACTATGAGCAGAAGTAATACCAGAGATTAGTCAAGGTGTTATTCTCTGCTTCATCTTTATCTGAAACTTCATCAACAAAGCCTAGAGCCTAGGGGGTGGAACATAAAGAAGCCAGACCTCAGTTTCCGAACTGTTACTGGTCATTATAGTCCAGAAGTATTCCTTTCTCTGTCACAAAGTTAACTCAATATAATGTAAGTTATTGCTTACCCAGCTATTTAAAATGTGGTGTTGGCAGCTGGATGCTGCCATCACAAAATCTAACCTGGGTGTCACTGGTTTTGCTGTCAGGTAATGGATGGCAAAAATTGTTTTATTGAGGGTTGGCAAAATGGTGCTGTATGGTACTCAGAACCAAAGTATGTCAATACTATCATCTTTGGTAATGTGGAAACCTAGCAAGTATAAAATGCGGTTGCAGTGAAGGCCATCAACTCTGACTTAGATGTTATTGGTTGCATTTGGTGAGATTTTTAAAATATGAAGGGAGAAAAGAATTGAAAAAAACATGACATTGAATAAGGGAACCCTGGCCCTGCATTATTGGAAAATCCAACCTTTTCTTGCTTCCACAAAATAGAATGAAGTACTCAGAAAAAGAAGCCTTGAAAACTCAGATAACTCAAAAGCTTCAGGAAAAATTAGACTGAAAATTTAGCTTTTTAGTGAACTAGCAACTTCATGACAAAATCTAATATATTCAAGACAAATAAACACTGTGGGTTATTGGAGTGCATTCATATAATCCTAGCACTTGGAAGCTGGAAGCAGAAGGTGAGCAAACTCTAGGCCAACTTGGACTAAATGACAGGACTCTGTCTCAGCAACATCATTCAAAAATAAACACACACACACAGACACACATGCATGCATGCACACATGCACCATACCACACAAAGAAACCACCACATTTAGGACTGATACAAGTACAGGCATGACATTTTAAAAATATTCGATGTGGTACTTTTGGCATATTGCTTTCAGAAATAGATGACTGTAAAATCTTATGTATTCTTTGGAGAGTTAACTACAAATGAAACCCAAGTGTCATTAAAAAAAAAAAAAAAACCTATGTCCATTGGTAACTGAGTATATCACAATGGTTTAATATATTTTATTTGCCCCAACTTGATACTCATTCAGTAAATCTCATGGGAACTCAGGCTGCTTCCAGCCAATGGTTCTCACACTGCTCTAAATCAACACAGCTGAGTTTTAGCTGCAGCTAGAGGACCATGACAGATTTAATCGTGTCATTTTAGGAGTGACAGAAACATTTTATGTGATATGTTGACAACTCTGTGTTTTTTTTGTTTTTTTGTTTTTTTTTTTTTTTGTTTTTCATTTCCATGGTTGCTGTATCTTCACACATTCTGACTTGGTAAGTGGATCTTCCCACATACTGACCATTTGAACTACTTTTAATTATAGCATCTCTTCCCCTCTACTGACCTGGTTATTTTTATTGTTACCTTGACACAGCTTAGAGTCACCTAGCAATTGGAACCCCCCCCCCACCAACTGAAAGTTGCTTAGATCAGAGTGGCTACAGTCCTGAAGTAGGAGGGTCTGGGATGTATAAATGCTAGCTGAGTGAGCCAGTAAGCAGTGTTTCTTCATGTTTTCTGTTTCAGTCCCTACTTGCATTCCTACCCAGACTTCCCTCAGTGACATATTGTGACTCAAGTATAATTCAAATATACCCTTTCCTTACAGAATATTGTTTTTTTATGACTGCAACAGAAAATTGACTAATATGGAAACTGATACTGAGAGTCGAACTTGGCTGTGATATATCAGATTGTGTAGCTTTTAGATTTTCATTTTATTGGAGAAACGTAGAAGATTTTGGAACATCAAGCTAGAAAAATCTTTTGATTCTGTATTCAGAGTTTAACAAGCTGTTCTAGTGGGAGCTGGGAAGACACTAATGCTGAGAGAAATGTTAACAGTGAATGCCTAGCTCCCAAGAACAAGGAGTCTGCTAATAATTTGGATAGAGGCCATTTGTGTGGTATTTTTGGTCAACAATCTGTGGTTGGGATGCAGAATTAGCTGTGAGGAAAAGACACATGCACCACTGAAGTGATACCATCTATGCATTAGTGCAACAGTGGATGCTGGGCACCAGGAGCTGGATTACTAACCAGTTGTAAATAGTAGGAGATCAGCATCCTGGAGATGAATGAACTATTCTGTGATTCATGGGGTTGGGGGGAAGCAGATAAACAAGTCAGCATATAAAATCTTTAGTTAACAGAGGGCAAGCCTCCTTTAAGTTGGTAATTGACCTTGGCAATGTGCAAGAGTCACCCACTTGATACTGGCTTGAAAACATGAGAGATGCAAGACTAGGGATGTCATGGAGAACAGCTGATGCCTGGTAGGTTCCACACTGCAGAGTTGTAGTAGTTGAATAGTTTGGGTAAGCCACTGGTAAAGAGGCAACATTAGCTTCATAGAGATCATAGGATACTGGAGATGCCAGGACTGTGAGATGTCTACCAAGAACCGGCGATTGTAGAGCCTTCTTTCCTTTCCTTTTCCTTTTCCTTTTCCTTTTCCTTTTCCTTTTCCTCTTCCTCTCCTCTCCTCTCCTCTTCTCTCCCCTCCTCTTTCCCCTCTCCTCCTCCCTCCCTCTCCTTCCTTCCCCTCCCCTTTCCTTTCCCCTTTCTTTCCCTTCCCCTTCCTTTCCCTTCCCATTCCCTTTCACTTCCCTTCCTCTTTTTCTCCCTTTCCCTTTACTTTTCTTTTCCCTTTTACTTTCCTGTTCTTCCATTTCTTTTATTTTGAAGTGTTGTAGACTGAACCCAGGATATCCTGTGTGCTGGACTAGCATTGGTCTACTGTGTGTAGCTTATCTGTCTATTCTAGTTTGGTCATTTTCCACTTGGGTATCTGATTCTTTTCAGTTGATTATGCAACAGATACATTTTCTTAAATCTCTATATAAACTCCAAATATTTTCCTTATCTTTCATGTCTTTCTTAACTTTACATTGTCCCTTAAAAAAGTAAGACCTTTGCTTTTTAATATTTTGCAGTCTTCTGCTTTACTGTCATGTTAGAACTTTTTCTGTGTGTTCTTTTCCTCAAAAGTTGTATTTTATTTATTTGTTTTTGTTTTTGTGCTGAGGACCAAGTGCAAATCTTTGTGCACACCAGACAACTATTCTGTTAAATTGAAATATCAGGCTTAGAATTCTTTTTTAAAATATAAAACACCATTTTTCTTGTCCTATTGACTCAGTGTCAGAGGGTACTAATAATTGTCACAATATCATTGTTCCTGATTTAGCTGGGATGTTTTCAATGTTTCACCATAAAATAGTATATGTAACACAGGAATGATTTGCCTTGAGTATTAGATGAGATTCTTAGCACAATAAACTGTCCATTAAATATAACATGTGGTATTTGGTAAACACATAAAAACCTCTATTGTGATACTTTAGATTTATAAATGAAGGTTTAGTCCTATGAAATGTGGAAGGTATTTCCAGTACTATAGCATGTGAACTGCCAATATAAAGTTTCAGTACATCTCCTGTCATTCTATTAACTTAAATATAATGACTCTTACCTGTAAAGTAAAATTCATAAGCACAAGGAGAGCCTCCATCAGCCCAGTAACTCATACCTAGAAATTTATAAAGTATTCTAAGGAAGAAAATCTTGGCAGATTTGATGCAACTTCATAATGTTATATGGGAGCTTTCATTTCAGGAAGGAAACAGAGCTGAAAGAGAGTTCAAGTAGTTCAATGGCTAGAAACCATCAGCGAATAAGGCAACACCCAGTGGCAGAACCCAGATATCTTCTGGTTCTGTTAGAGAAAAAGGGAGTTTGATTATTATAACATATTTTTTTTTCTACTCATTGTGGTGGAGTTTTAATGTTTGCTAGACTAAAAAAGTGAAACCACCAAAACTGGTAACAAATGATTAATTCTCAGGTCAGATACCAACCACTAAATATGCTGAATGGAACTAGCCAGCATTCATGGAAGATGAAACCAGAAACACAAAGGGCCTCAAATGAGTTATGCTTATAAAAGAAGACATGGCAGGAGAGGGAAAGAACAGATGTGAATGCCTGCCCAGGACAGAAGAGGATAGTGGAGGAGGGAAAAGCCAGAAGCTTCATAAATATAGTTAAAATTAGTTGAAGAAGAAGACACTTATAGAGGAGGATCTGGTTTGCAGAATTTCAGAGAACTGAATGTGCTTAAAAATACCCAACAAAAAAATGCCCAACAAATTGGTTTGAATGGCATCATCTCAATGCTGAGAGCTAGGGGAAAGGTTGAGATTGAAAACAAAGAAGAGAAATAGAAAAACAGGAGGGGTTCCAAATGGGGAGGGTTGAGGGGTCAATACAGAAGGAGAAGGAAGAATGAATCACATGTAAATGTGCACACACACATAGACACACACACACACTAAAGTAAGTTAAGCCATTTTGGCTAAAAAGTGTTCCCCACAAGAGCCATAGACTAAAACCCCCTGAATCCCAGTATTAGGGATGAGAAATCTCCTTTTGAATGGTTGGTCAGGTTGGTTCATGTGGCTCTCAAAACAGTATAAATTAATCATGTAGACTCGGGTTGTTTCTAAAAAGTTGAAGGCAAGCCTCTATTTCTGAGGGCACAGCACTCATAAGACACATGACTTGGATAATTCAAGCTAGATCTAACCTACAAGTCTTCTTGCTGCAGTCTAGCTTCCATGGTACCAGGATCTACTATGCAATTTCTCAATGTCCCTAAATATACTTCCACCATTTATATACATATTTATGTAAAGCATAGTTATCAGCGTATGATTATAAAATCAAGATATTGATTATCTCTGAAAAACATTGAAAGTGTTCCCTTTCATGAAGCGTCAAGTACTCAACCAAGATTTAATTATTTATGTAAAAGTAAACAAATACATTCATCTCATTCAGATACAAATTTGCTTTAATCTTTAATAAGTGGTAAAATTATATGCATAATGAAGACCTGCTTTAAAATAAATTTCTTTATGATGTAGTATCAGTATATGTTTCTTTGGATCAATATGATCTAGATGTGTATCATGTAATTTTCTTTCTACCAAAGCTAACTCCTTCTCAGCCTCAGATGTTAGTTTCCTTGGGCTATTTAAATCTTTATCACCTTGTAAGGTTTGAAATAAATTACTCAGCTCTTGAGTGGCCAAGCCAATTGCTGGCCACAGCCAGTTGATATTTCCCAGTAGCTTCTGAGAATTATTAAGGGTCCTTAACTGGATTCTTCTGATTTGTACCTTTTGTGGCTTAACCCTTTGTAGACTTATTTTATACCCTAGATAATTAATAGAATCCCCCTTTTGTAGTTTTTCAAGGGCTATTTGTAATCCCCACCTAGGCAAGGTTTTCTTTATTTCATCAAACATTCTTTCCAAGATATTAATATCTGGATCAGCCAGCAAAATATCATCCATATAATGATAAATAATGGATTGGGGAAATTGTTTGCGAATTATCTCCAATGGCTGTTGTACAAAGTATTGACACAAGGTAGGGCTATTTAACATTCCTTGTGGTAAGACTTTCCAATGATATCTTTTAACTGCGCGACCTCTATTGAAGGTAGGTACTGAGAAAGCAAACCTTTCCTTATCGAATTCATGTAGAGGGATCGTGAAGAAACAATTTTTTTTATTGGAAATTTTATTTACATTTCAGATGTTCTCTCCTTACCCATTTCCCCCCTCCCTCCAGGAACTCACTATCCCTTCTCCCCTCCTCCTGCCTCCACGTTGGTGTACCCCCACCCACCCTCCCCCGTACCTCACCTCCCCACCCTCGAATATCCCCCCCCATGACGTCCAGCCTTCATGGGACCAAGGATATCTTCTCCCCCTTATATATAGCTCCCTTGCATATATAGCTGGAGCCATGGGTCCCTCCCTAAGCGCTCCCAGGCTGGTGGTTTAGACCTTGGGGGCTCTGGTTGGTTAGGATTGTTGCTTTCCTCATGGTGTCGCGAATGCTCTCAACTCCTTCAGCCTTCACTCTATCTTCTCCATTGGGAACCCATGATCAGTTTAATGGTTAGCTGTGAGCATCTGCCTCTGAGTATGTCAGACTCTTGCAGACTTCTAAGGAGACAGCTATATCAGGCTCCTGTCAGCATGTACATCCTGACATCCACATCAACCTCTGCCTTTGGTGACTGCACATAGGATGGATATCCAAGTGGAATGGTCTATAGACGGCCCCTCCTTCATTTCTGTCCTGCACTGTGTATCCATATTTGCTCCCTTGAGTATTTTGTTACTCCTTCCAATATATACAAAGAATTAGACTCTAGACAACCAAATAACCCTATTAAAAAATGGGGTACAGAGCTAAACAAAGAATTCTCAACTGAGGAAATGCGAATGGCCGAGAAGCACCTAAAGAAATGTTCAGCATCCTTGGTCATCAGGGAAATGCAAATCAAAACAACCCTGAGATTCCACCTCACACCAGTCAGAATGGCTAAAATCAAAAACTCAGGTGATAGCAGATGCTGGCAAGGATGTGGAGAAAGAGGAACACTTCTCCATTGTTGGTGGGATTGCAAGATGGTGCAACCACTATGGAAAACAGTCTGGCAGTTCCTCAGAAAATTGGACATATCACTACCTGAGGACCCAGCTATACCACTCCTGGGTATATATCCAGAAGATGCTCTAACACATAACAAGGACATATGCTCCACTATGTTTATAGCAGCTTTATTTATAATAGCCAGAAACTGGAAAGAACCCAGATGCCCTTCAACAGAGGAATGGATACAAAAAATGTGGTACATTTACACAATGGAATATTACTCAGCTATTAAAAACAATGAATTCGATAAATTCTTATATAAATGGATGGAACTAGAAAATATCATCCTGAGTGAGGTAACCCAATCACAAAAGACCATACATGGTATTCACTCACTGATTATTGGATTTTAGCCCAGAAGCTTGAAATACCCAAGATTCAACTCACAGACCACATAAAGCTCATGAAGAATGACGACCAAGTGGGGGGGGGGGCTTCAGTCCTTCTTAGAAGGAGTAACAAAATACTCAAGTGAAGAAACAATTTTTCAGATCAATCACTATGACGGGCCATTCCTTAGGCAACAAGGAAGGCAATGGGATCCCAGGCTGCAAGGAACCATAGGCTGAATAATCTTATTAATTGCTCTGCGATCTGTCAACATCCTCCATTTTCTGGATTTCTTTTTAATAACAAATACTGGAGAATTCCAAGGACTGGTAGACTCTTCTATATACTGAGCCTCCAGCTGCTCCTGGACTAGCTGTTCCAATGCCTGTAATTTTTCTTTTGTCATAGACCATTGGTCAATCCAAATGGGGTGATCAGTCAACCACCTTAGTGGTAAGGCTGTTGGCATCTTGGCAGCAATGGGTCCTTGGAGTAGAGCTAAATTGCCCACCTCTGCCGTATCTTGTTTATGGATGGCTTGGACAGTCTGTGACTGCCTTTGATAACACTTCCTAACTAATTTTAAATTTTTATTAGGATCCTGATGGGTTTCATGACTAGACACTGACACTGGGGGGATCTTAATTTGAGTTTTCCACTGCTGTAACAAATCTCTTCCCCATAAGTTAATGGCTATATCAGCCACATATGGCCTCAGTTTTCCTACCTGACCTTCTGGTCCTATACATTTAAGCCATCTGGTACTTTGTTTTATTTGGGATAAAGTCCCAAACTCCTTGAAACTGGATGTCTACTTCTTGAAGTGGCCAACTTTCAGGCCAAGAATTTGAAGAGACAATGGTGACATCTGCTCCAGTGTCAACCATCCCTTCAATTTCAGTATTATTCACTAGTATTTTTAGTTTTGGTCTTTGATCGTCTATAGAAGTTTGCTAAAATATTCACTTTTGGCTCCCTATGAGGCCTTCTGAATTGTCTATAAAACTTGTCTCAGCCTTGTCCGGTCTCAGAGCATCTGATTTTGAAGCAGTGATATTTAATTGTCCTGAGGAAGAGAACTCTCCCTGCCTGGCACTGGGGCCTGCGAGAGGCCCCCCTGGGAGTTTTTTGGCAGGGTATTGCCCTATTTGTCTGTTGTTGCTCTACATTCCCTGGTCAGATGTCGGCCTTTGACATATTCCAGAAGGTGTAGGCCTCCTTCTTGTATTATTTGGTTTTTCCTGTAGCTCTATTGTTCTGTGCTATCTCTCTTGCCTCATCTCTCCACATGCAATCCATTGTAAATTTGCAGCAGGTTCTAGTATTGCTCTTGCCATATCTTTCCAGTCTTAGGGGATTATTCTATTTTTAATAGCCCAAGAAGTCAGGAGTTGTTTTACAAATGGCGAGTGCATTTCAAAATTAGTGACACTTTCCTTAAATTTTCTCAGATCTAACACATACACAGGTTGCCATTCAAATTCCTCATAACCCTGTGGATTATCAACATCTGGAGGTCTTTGTTATATATTAACCGGATAGACTAAAGTTTGTTTTCTAATAACCCTTGATTGATTTTCTCTAGTTTCTTCTATCTCTACCTGAGTATTTTCCTTAACTGAAATTTTAAATTTCTCCATTAAGGTCTGTGTCCACTCTTCCTATCTCTCCTTTTGTCGCTCTCCCTGCTCCTTGAGTTCCTGTAGTCTCTGTTCAAGACTCTACCTCAATATTTTAAATTTTTCCTCATACTATAACTCTGATAGTTTGGTATCCATTTTATTTTGATTTATTAATTTTAAAAGGTTATTCTCTAAGTCTTGCTTCCATTCCTCATTATTTTCTCTCTGCTGCTCAGTCTGATCAGTGAGCTGCTGCATCCTCTGTTCTATCGTCTTTTCAAGCTCCTGTCTCTCACATTCATTTTCATCTTTCTGTCTCTTATTCTTACCTATAATTTCTTGTATTTTTAATTCTACTGTTTCCTCTAAGCCCTGTTGCCAAGATGTAAGTTTCTCTTTCTGATGTTCATGCTGCCCTATAATTTCCTGTATCTTCTCTTTTAAGCTCTGCTTCCATAATCTTAGCTTCTCTTTATGTTGTATTTGAAATATTACAGCATCTGCCTTATTTTGATTTGCTAGCTTTAGTAAATTATCTTCTAGAATTTGTCTCCAAATGTTATCTATATCTCCTTGCTGTTGCTCATTTTGACTAATTAAATCCTGAACCTTTAGTTCTAGTGTTCAGGATCACCTGTCCCTCCTTGCAATTTTTACAGCTTGCTGATCAAGCCAAGCTGCAGGCTCAGGTGTTGCTCCTGACCCTGGCCTTAGCTCTCTGTCTGGGGATTGGGAAAGGGAGCCTCCCTGTGGTTCTTTGTAGGCCTTTCAGATCCACTTAGCTTTCAATACACACTAGTGTAGCCTAAAAGGCTGCCCGAACTCTATTCAGGGGTTGAGGGGCAATGAACTTTTATCTCAGGTTAGTTGAGTTCTAAGCAATAAGTTGGGTGCCAATTTGTAGTAGAAGTTTGGTGCCAATTTGTAGTAGATACAATTATTTAAATCGCCCAAATTTGCCGCGGTAAATCTCCTACCCGAATGAGACCAGTAAAGGGAGACACAACTCAATAATTATGGTATAAATGGCATGCCTAGATTGGGCAGATTTACCACTACACTACTCTAGTCCCCGGCTATGAGATCCCTTGTAACTTGCGGTTCATCCAGGCCTCGGGGTTTTCCAGCTCCAGTTCCGGCTCCTCTGGCGTTGGCTTCCTTCTACTGCCGGCTTCCTTCTGTTCTGCTTCCTCCTGCTCCTACTTCCCTTCTATTTCATATACCTGTATAACTGGAGTCATAGGCATACAGGTCTCAGGTGAAAGGGGAAATGTTTAGGAAGCAATGCTTGAGGAAAGTACTCCTCTGTGGAAGCAAGGCACTACTTACATTACTTCCCAATATTCCTGACTCTTGGTGTGTTATTTTTAGTCTCATGACTTTCTTCCTTAGTTTCTATGTGCTGGCCATATCGTTTGCTGTTTACTTATCCAGTGATGGGAACAAGCCAGATATCAACAAGTCAATCTGTCCTTCCATCAGGGAAATCTCATGCTTTCTGACAAGTGTTGCCATTGCATGGTTGTAATCTCAGTACAGGGAGATAGATTACTTGTTGGGAATTTTACCATTTTCATAAAGGAGACATCTGTTTACACTCAGTGCATCCCTGTATTCCTGTTACTTTTCCTATCTCTCCTCCTCTTTGTTTCTAAGACATCTCTTAAGTCACTCAGTACTGATTGAACCTGGTGGTTCTGGATGTCCAGTGCCTCAAGGCTTTTCTATAATGTCAGATTATGTATGTCTAGTTGAAAAAAAAAAAACAGAGTCTGGGAAACAAAAGGACAGATAGACTGAAGAGCAGTGTACTTCCTAGCAACCTATCTTGTGTAGTGTCATAACTCATTTCATGGCTGAAGAGGACAGACAAAGTTTATCATGTGATGAGATTCTGCAATATGTCTTCTCAATGTCAAGAATTTATTCCAAACTCTATATTTGATCTTCCTTACTTTTTTTTTTTCAGAAAGCTTACAGTTCATATACTGTCTGCCATCAGCCTTTAGAACATAAAAGGTTAGTTTACACTAATCTTTAGCACTCTTGTACTCTGCAGGGAAATGGGAAACACAGTCTCAAGAGTTATGCCTCTGACTGTTTAGTAAGGCTCTAGTTTAAACTTATTTAAAAGCAAACTTTTCATTTTGACCGCAATAAGAATTGAGGAAAGTCTTTGAACTAGCTTTCATATAGTCCATGTTTAAATTTAGGATGTTAAAGCACAGGATACCAGCAACCTGGCAAAGAATAAAAACCTCCTGCACAGATCAGTCAAGATGAGACCAGGTACTAACAGCTCAGGGCTCACAGCCTCGGCATGATGCACACATTAGAGGGGCTGATTCTTTGCAGTGAAGCTATTTCATGCACCATGAAAAGTTTATCAGCACCCCTGGCCTCTGCCCACTAGATACCATCATCTCATGTCCGGCTTCCTTGGGTATGACAAAAAAAAAAAAAAAAAAAAAAGAAAATGCCACTAGATATTGAAAAATACTTCTGACTGAGAACTTGATAGTATTTGGTTAATTTTCTATTTTTGTCTCTGAATTTCTGATAAGTGGTATAGAGAAGCCTGTGGAAGCTAGAATACAAGCTTTTTTTTTTTTTTTTTTTTTTTTTTTTCGGGGGCTTCTGAGATTATAGGAGTAGAAGGAAAACTCACTAGTTAATGAGCATCTGTACATAGTAGAAGCACACGGTATTTTTAGGTAAAATTTGGTTTCTCATGGTGGTATGTAGGTTGGAGCTACATTTATGCTCTTATAAAAATAGCCTTCATGGCCTTGTGTTTTCTTCATGAGAAATATTTTTATTTAAAGTATATATGCAAGGAGTGGAGAACAAGGCAAAATGTTAATGAAATTGAAGACAAAATGTAAATGTTTTTTGTCTACACATGCAAGGAGTGGAATATAAGGCATGTGTTAGTATTGAAATTAAAGACAAATGTAAAATGGGTGTGAGTTGTTCCACTTATGATCAGTGTTGTCCCGAGATTCTCTGTAGCTACAGACACTCTCAGGTGGCTATTTTCCTCCAATGGAAACCTATGGGAAACATTATGTATATTAAGCAGCATACTTTTCTGAGAATTAAGTGTGTATCATATTTAATATTTTTAGATAAGGAAATTAAAATATAGAGGCTAAGTATCTTATCCAAGATTGTACAGTTACTGTATAATTACTATTTGAGTGTTTAAGAGTCTTCTTTCAATTTTGTGTTTTTTTTTGTTTTCTGACACCATAATGGACAGAACTATCTTGGAGCAAATTGATGAATAGAACAGCATTTTATCTTTTCTTTCTTATCTACATGTCTGGACTATCTTTCTCCTTTCCCCTGACAACCTTCTTCTGGAACACTGAATATCCAGGTTCTTACTTTGTTCACATATGAGCATCCAGCAATACACCTGTTATCACCCAAGGCTGCTCGTTGATCAACCAGAAGAATGACCATGTAGAGATAGTAATGGGACTTTCTGTCACAGTAGAGATGACAGCAGTGTAGAGTGGATGTCTCTGTCACATGCTATTGAGTCAGTCCATTCATATTGAGGACTAACCTGGATAGTGGCAACATATAGGGGACAGAGCTCAAACCCAGGTTTATCCTCTGAGTGGCCCTGGAAATTTTAGACTTTAACTCTGCAAGTCCAATATCTGAAAGGTTCTACTGCTATGGGAAAGATCTAATTTCCTGTGATATTCTTAAAATCTTTTAGATGAGGAAAGCAAGCAAGCAAGCAAGCAAACAAATAAACAAACAAACCCATCCAACAGGAGCTACACATTTTGGTCTATGATGTCTTTGCTATACTTAACACATTTTCTTCCCACGTCCTGTCTGTCCTTCCTTCCTTCCTCCCTCCTTCCCTGTTTTTGTTTTGCTTATACAGTTCAAACTATCTTTGAACTTTTGGTCTTTCTCCCCTCCCTTTCCTCTTCCATGACTTAAGGTTACAGATATGAGCCACCAAACCTGGCATTGTTTTTATTTGACTCCATAGTACTAAAACATCCCCAAAGAACTAGGGAGACCAGCTGCTAGATTTTTTTCTCTTCCAGACAAATATTAATGCATCTTTTCTTTTAACCTGTCTTGTTATTCTTCTTTTTCGCTGACCCTAGAGATACAGTTTGTAAAAGTAATGCTAATTTCAGTCATCCGAGTAATCATTTGCCATTTATGCCAAATTGCTGTGCAATACTGCTATGATTATGCATGCCATTAGATAAGGGTCATGGTAGCCTTGTGGTAGGTTTCCTTCATTATGTCACTAAATTGCAGTCATGATTCCTAGAGCTTCTATGATATGTGACCATTTTATAAATTACAAACTAAGATGTAGTGAAATTTGGAAGAAAACATCTCTTCCTTCCAGCCTCAGTATAACTATCAAATTGGGAGCATTTGTATGCCATCTTTGGGTCTCTAAAAATTACTTCTTGGATCTCACACTGTAAATTTTCTTCACAAATTCATCCTTATGATACATCTAAAAAGTTACTTCTTTTTTCCTAAAACGTGCTTTAAAAATCTGTCTAAAATGTGGCAAGCAAACTTGACACGTTCAATCAAGGAAGACTGGGCAGAATTATTGTAAGAGTCCAGGGTGCACACTGCTAGATAGTGTCCATCACATGGCTCAGAAGATACACCTACGAGCTCACAATATCAAGGCTGTCTGAATACAGTAGCATAATGACAATAGCGTTAATAGTTCGACATAGACGGGAAGTTCCATAAGGTTCCATACCTACATGGAAAGCTAGAGTTCCAAGAGAGTTCCCAAGAGAGTGAGAATAAGTTTACTCCAAGTACAAACTCCCATAAAAGCTGTTCAGCTGTGAACACATACACATATGAACAATGCTAAACAGACTCAGTAGGTTGTATACACATGTATGTGAATACACACACAGAGAGACTGTTTGCCAATCTTATGTCCATTTCCCTCTTTTTAAATGCATTATACAGTGCTTCACAATGTTCTGTGGAAGTCAGATTTTCTTGATGCTCCATATTTTGTGTGCAAAAGGACTGCTGACTTTTGGAGTGTTTCATGATGGAGATAAAATTGCTTCCATTCTTAGTTTTGGACACACAGTGTTCTGGGCACATTCTGGAGAGGTTTGTGGAAACTGATGTTAAAGTCAGGGATCCCAACTGCCATTGGATGGCTTCTGTCTGCCTTGTGAAGACTGTTAGAATTTTGACGTGGAGCTAAACTCATGAGTTCTATTATTGAAAGACATGAAAATAAGAAAGGAAGGCAGGCTAAAGCTGGGCACAGACTAAGACTTCTTCCTATGTTTGATAAAGTTATTTGAAAAAGCAAAATTTCACATTTTTAAAAACTTAACATTTGTTAATGTTTTTTTTTATTTTTTTGTATTTTCTTTTAAGTGGCACCACTGAAGTGGGCTTCACACCTGTCTGTCCCTCTTAATTACCAGAAGAACTGTCCTAAATAAAGAAAACATGACCTTAAGTGCTTATTCATTGTGTTCAATGAGCAGGGATTACAATAACCATTTCCTGTCAGCTTTGCTGGCCAAGTTTTAGATTTTCAAAAGAAACTATTCATGACTTAGGTTGCATGATAAAATTGCCACTAGAAGAGCTGTTTGTCTTATTTTAAAACACTGCCGATTTCAGGTTTTACAAGAACACCAGAGCTGATGGAGAGAGGAAGCAAGCAGGATCAGTACATTGTCTGTCATGACATGGACGCTCCTGATGAGCCTACCTCAAGTCCTTGTGCTGCTGGTATATAATTTCCAGGTTGTTAGTGCTGGTGTCAGTAAGGATACTGAGACACTGGTCACAAACTTTCACCCACCACCAGGAAAATTTCAACAGTTAATAAAGCATAATCAGTGAATTATGTATTTTTTCTCATTCCTTTATGTTATGGTAGATATAGTCAGATAGATACGCTAAATTCTAACCTTTTTAATCTGGACAGTTCATCCTCTGGAAGATTTGTCCTCTGCTATTTTCTATGAAAACATTCTAATTTATAAAAAATAGAGATTGGGGTCATGGGAAGGTTTTAAGCTCAACAATTCTCTACAACTATATGGGTTATACTGAAAAGTTATGCCCTAATATAGAAGAATCGTAGGGTGGGGAGGCAGGAGTGGATGGGTGGGTAGGGGAGCACCCTCATAGAAGCAGTGGGGAGACGGAATAGGGAGTTTTCCAGAGGGAAACCCAAAAAGGGATAACATTTGAAATGTAAATAAATAAAATATCCAATTAAAAAAATTCTATAGTCTAAATTAATCATTACCCTAGCCAACAAAGTGTTGAATTTTGGTGGTTTTGTTAGAACATGTTCCTCTGAGGAAAGCTTTCGGCAGAAGGCCAATATAGCACCAACTTAACAGTGAACAGCAGAATCAGTGACTTCACTGGATATCAATATCAATCGTCTCCACTGGGTTCTAATTACAATGAGGTTTCTATTTTTGAAGTCTGGGTTCAGAAGAAGCTTTTTCAGTGAGTAGGAATTGAGATCAGTAAATTTGAAGCACACATGGGTCTTCTGAAAAGAAACTATTAGATTCATTTGATGTTTGTCTTTACTGGAAACAAGTCCAGTTGTGTGTTCACAGACTGTTGTAATCCAGAGAAATATAGATAACACATTCCTACTGGATTCTTTCTCAGATCTTCTGACAACCAGGCAATAAAACAAAGTGTAATTTATCAGAACGAGGCCAGTGACAGAGAACCTGGTTACCATAGTGTTCATAGTATCTCAGAAAAAAGTCAGGCATACTTTAACTTTAGGGATTTGGTTTCTGAAATATGGCGGATTAGACAGCTTTTCCAGATGAATAGTTGATGTGGATTAGGCAAAATTATAATATAATAGTTAACTGGGGTGATGTTCTGAAGGGAGGATTTTGAAATTCTTGGGGTAACTGTGCAGATCATTGTTTTGATCATTGACCTGTAGCAAATTCCTAAAGAAATTTTTAAAATGTTGGGTTACCCCAGAGCAACTAACCAATTTATGTAGATGGAAAAAAATCTACATTTTAAGTTAAGTTATACCAACATAAATGGTATCGGCATTCACATCTTTTCATTCTTTTTTTTATTGGGTATTTTATTTATTTACATTTCAAATGTTATCCTATTTCCTGATTTCCCCTCTGGAAACCCCTATCCCATCCTCCCTCTTCCAGTTTCTATGAGGGTGCTCAACCACCTACCCACACACCGACTCCTACCTCCCCGCCCTGGCATTCCCCTACAATGGAGCATCGAGCATTCTCAGGACCAATGGCCTCTCCTCCCATTGATGTCCAACAAGGCCATTGTCCACTACATATGTGGCTGGGGCCATGGGTCCCTCCATGTGTATTCTTTGGTTGGTGGTTTAGTCCCTGAGAGCTCTGGGGTATCTGGTTGGTTGATATTGTTGTTTTTCCTATGGGTTGCAAACCCCTTCAGCTCTTTCAGTCCTTTCTCTAACTCCTCCATTGCGGACCCTCTGCTCAGTCCAATGGTTGGCTGCAAGCATTCACCTCTGTATTTGTCAGTCTCTGGCAGAGCCTTTCAGGAGACAGCTATATCAGGCTCCTGTCAGCAAGCTCTTCTTGGCATCTGCAACAGTGTCTGGGTTTTGTCTGTATATGGGATGGATCTCAGGGTGGGGAAGTCTCTGGATGGCCTTTTCTTCAGTCTCTGTTCCATACTTTGTCTCCATATTTCCTTCCTTGGGTATTTTGTTCACCCTTCTAAGGAAGACTGAAGCATCCACATTTTGGTCTTCCTTCTTCTTGAACTTCATGTGGTCTGTGAATTGTATCTTGGGTATTACGAGCTTTTGGGCTAATATCTACGTATCAGTACATACCATCTGTGTTCTTTTATGAACTAGATAACTCACTCAGGATGATATTTTCTAATTTAATCACATTTTCATGAATTCATTGGTTGTTTTGTTTTGTAGCATGACCCCAGCCAGTTCTGAAGCTGAGGCAGGTTTATTTTTTCCCAATCTGCTTTTATATCATTTTAATTACATGCAAGTAATAAGGTCAGTTCTAAGTAGGGGAAGAAGTAGTACAATAAACACAAATAGTCAAGGAATAAACAAGGCAATAAACAAAGTCTCAGGATCACTCCCGTGATTACTGTTTCTAAGGGCTTATCAGGATGACCAAGAAATCTGAGCCTACTTCCCTGTCCTAGCCCAAAGTCATATTCATGCTTGAAGCCTAATTCTTTGTTCTAGCCTAAAATTAGATTGCTGTTTGAACTTACTACCCTATTCTAGACTAAAATTAGATTGCTGTTTGAACTTACTTCCTTGCCATGGCCCAATGTCAAATTCCTGCATGAAGCATACTTCCTTGTCCTGGTCTAATGTCAGATTCCTGCCAAGCAGCTCCCAAAAGCTCTCTACATCTCCCCCTTTTTAATTTCATAAATAAGATTGTGCCTGTCTTATGTTGTTCTGATAGAATGCCTTCCTATTCCATTGACTAAGTGTATCACATTTTCTGTATCCATACCTCTGTTGAAGGACATCTAGGTTCTTTCCAGCTTCTGACTACTATAAGTAAGGCTGCTATAAACATAGTAGAGCATGTGTTCTTGTTAAATGTTGGAGCATCTTTTGGGTATATGCCCAGTAGTGGTATGGCTGGGTCCTCAGTTAGTACTATATCCAATTTTCTGAGGAATCTCCAGACTGATTACCACAGTGGTTGTACCAGCTTGCAATCCCACCAGCAATGGAGAGTGTTCTTCTTTCTCCACATGTTTGCCAGCATCTGCTGTCACCTGAATTTTTGATCTTAGCCATTCTGACTGATGTGAGGTTGAATCTCATGGTTGTTTTGATTTCCATTTCCCTGATGACTAAGGATGTTGAACAGTTGTTTAGGTGCTGCTCAGCCATTCTGTATTCCTCAGTTGAGAATTATTTTTTTAGCTCTGTACCCCATTTTCTTTAATAGGGTTATTTTGTTCTCTGGAGTCTAACTTTTGAGTTCTTTGTATATATTGGATATTAGCCCTCTATCAGATGTAGGATGGTTAAAGATCTTTTCTATATCTGTTGGTTGCTGTTTTGTCCTATTGACAGTGTCCTTTGCCTTACAGAAACTTTTCAATTTTATGAGGTCCTATTTGTCAATTGTTGATATTAGAGCATAACCCATTGGTGCTCTGTTCAGGAAATTTCTCCTTGCCCAGGTGTTCGAAACTCTTCCCCACTTTCTCTTCTATTAGTTTCAGTATATTTGGTTTTATGTGGAGGTCCTTGATTCTCTTGAGCTTTATACAAGGAGATAAGAATGGATCAATTTTATTTCTTGTACAAAGCTCACATCTAAGAGGAGACTTTTAATGAATTTTAATGGTATTTCTTTAGGGGTTATAGAAGTATTTAGATGGTTTATCTGATCCTGATTTAACTTTAGTACCTGGTATCAGTCTTTAAAAAAATGTCCATTTCATCCAGATTTTCCAGTTTTGTTGAGTATAGGCTTTGGTAGTAGGATCTGATGATTTTTTTGAATTTCCTCGGTTTCTGTTGTTATGTCTCACTTTTCAGTTCTGATTTTACTAATTTGGATACTGTCTCTGTGCCCTCTGGTTAGTCTGGCTAAGGGTTTATCTATCTTGTTCATTTTCTCAAAGAATCAGCTCCTAGTTTTCTTGATTCTTTGTATAGTTCTTTTTGTTTGTATTTGGGTGATTTCAGCTCTGAATTTATTATTTCCTGCTGTCTATTCCACTTGGGTGTATTTTTGCGTGTTTTTTTTTTTTTTTTTTTTTTTTGTTGTTTTTGTTGTTCTAGAGCTTTCAGGTGTGCTGTTAAGCTGGTACTGTATGCTCTCTCCAGTTTCTTTTGGAGGCACTAAGAGCTATGAGCTTTCCTCTTAGCACTGCTTTCATTGTATCCCGTAGTTTGGGTACGCTGTACCTTCATTTTCATTTGTTCTAAAAAGTCTGTATTTTCTTTCTTATTTTTTCCTTGACCAAGTTATTACTGAGTAGAGCATTGTTCAGTTTCCTTGTGTATGTGAGCATTCTGTTGTTGTTGGTTTTTTTTTTTTTTTTTTGTATTGAAGACAAGCTTTAGTCTATAATGATCTGATAGGATGCATGGGATTATTTCAATCTTCTTGTGTCTCTTGAGGCCTGTTTTGTGATCAGTTATATGGTCAATTTTGGAAAAGGTACCATGAGGTGCTGAGAGGAAGTTATATTCTTTTGTTTTAAGATGAAATGTTGTCTTAAATCTATTTGGTTCATAAATTCTGTTGTTTCACTGTGTCTCTGTTTAGTTTCTGTCATGATCTGTACATTGCTGAGAGTGGGGTGTTAAGTCTTCCACGATTATTGTGCGAGATGCAATGTGTGCTTTGAGATTTAGTAAAGTTTCTTTTATGGATGTGTGTGCCCTTGCATTCAGAGCATAGATGTTCAGAATTAAAAGTTCATCTTGGTAGATTTTTCCTTTTATGAGTATGAAGTGTCCTTCCTTATTTCTTTTGATAACGTTTGGTTGAAAGTCAGTTTTGTTTGATGTTAGAATGGATACTTCAGCTGGTTTCTTGGGACTATTTGCTTGGAAAATTGCATTCCAGTCTTTTACTCTGAGATTGTGTCTGTCTTTGACACTGAGGTGCATTTCTTGTATGCATCAAAATGTTGGTTCCTGTTTACATATTCAGTTTGTTATTTTATGTCTTTTTACTTGGATATTGAGTTCATTGATGTTAAGAAATATCCAATATGATTGTTGCTTCCTGTTATTTTTGTTATTAGAGGTGGAATTATCTTTGTGTGGCTATCTTCTTTTGGGTTTGTTGAAAGAAGATAACTTTCTTGCTTTTTCTAGGGTGTAGTTTTCCTCCTTGTGTTGGAGTTTTCTATCTATTAACCTTTTTAAGGCTGGATTTGTGGAAAGATATTGTGTAAATTTGTTTATGTCATGGAATATCTTGGTTTCTCCATCTATGGTAATTGAGAGTTTTGCTGGGTATAGTAGCCTGAGCTGGCATTTGTGTTCTCCTAGGGTATGTATGATATTACTCAAGATTTTCTGGCTTTTATAGTCTCTTTTGAGAAGTCTGGTGTAATTCTGATAGGTCTGCCTTTATATGTTACTTGACAGTTTTCCCTTACTGTTTTTAATATTCTTTCTTTGTTTTGTGCATTTGATGTTTTGATTATTATGTGACAGGAGGAATTTCTTTTCTGGTCCAGTGTATTTGGAGTTCTGTAGGCTTCTTGCATGTTCATGAACATCTCTTTCTTTAGGTTGAGGATATTTAGATTGAGGATAATTTTGTTGAAAATATTTACTGGCCCTTTAAGTTGGGAATCTTTGATCTCTTCTATACCTACTATCTTAGGTTTCATTTTCTCATTATGTCCTGGATTTCCTGGATGTTTTGTGTTAGGAACTTTTTGCGTTCTGCAATTTCTTTGACTGTTGTGTCAATGTTTTCTATGGTATCTTCTGCACCTGAGATTCTCTCTTCTATCTCTTGTATTCTGTTGGTGATGCTTGCATCTATGACTCTTCATCTCTTTCCTAGGTTTTCTATCTCCAGGGTTGTCTCCTTTTGCTTTCTTTGTTGTTTCAATTTCCATTTTTAGATCTTAGATGGTCTTGTTCAATTCCTTCTCCTTTTTGCTTCTGTTTTCCTGTAATTCTTTAAGGGATTTTTTTTTCTGTTTCTCTTTAAGGGTTTCTACCTGCTTATCTGTGTTCTCCTCTATTTCTTTAAGGGAGTTATTTATGTTCTTTTTAAGTTCTTTATCATCATCATGATATGTGACTTTAAATCAGTGACTTGCTTTTCTGGATTGTTGGGGTATCAGGGCTCACTGTGGTGGGAGAACTGGGTTCTGATGTTGCCAAGTTGCTTAGGTTCTTGTAATTGCCTCTTAACATCTGGTTACCTCTGGTGTTAGTTATTCTTGCTGTCTCTGACTAGAGCTTGTTCCTCCTGTGGGCCTGTTAGTCTGTGATTTTAGGTTTGTCAGCACTTCTGAGGAGAACAGCTTTCTCCTGGGTGTGATTTGGATGTGTAGGGCTGTGGGACTGCCTTAGTCCTGGGGTACAGATGGAGACCAGAAGGATCCTGTCCCAGCTCCTCTGCTGTTTCTGTGCCAAGTGTGCCCGGTGGTTCCTTCTTTGGACAGTTATTTGAGCAAAAGTGGTGATCTCACCTCTGGCCTTAAGAGTGAGAGCACTCCTCGGGAGACCAGCTCTCTCCTGGCTGGATTTGGGTGTGGAGGGCTGTGAGACTGCCTTAGTTCCAGGGGTCCATATCTTTTCATTCTTTAACATGTGTCTTGGTTGTCTTTAAGAATAAGGCTTGGAAGGGAGATTTAAAGTCCAAAAAAAGAGAAAAAATAATGAAAAGAGGGAACTGTGAGTGACATTGAGAGAATGCAAGTGACAACATAGTTCTGGATAAGTTGTTTGAGGTCTTGTTTCAGCCATAGCATGAGGAAATACAAGTCCTACCTTTCTTTTCTTGATGTCTGGGAAAATCAAATATGACATTTAAGCCATTGAAATAGAATTTCTTCCCTCATTCCAGCTGGCTAGGGACAGATGAAGAGGGATAACCAGTAGAGCAAGGGCTGTGTGAAGAATTTCCTCCTAGGCTTCTTTTGTAAACATGGTCATCACAAGTGATATAACTGAAGGCAAAACCTCCAAACATAGAACTGAAGAAAAATAGTGTGTAAGTTACTATCTATGCTCAGAGTGGAAATGACATCAAGACAGGGACAGAAGAGGGATCTTACAAAAGACCCATAGTTAGTTAGGATCCTCTCATTATACTAAAAATTGAGACAATAGAAAACTCCTGCTTACAAGTTAATGATCCTTGATTATAGATACTTTCCTCTTTCTTGGTCTTGTGAATTCTCTGCTGTTCTCTCCTCTTCAACCATTAATATTTCTCCAGACTGGATGTCAGTGATATTTCTCATCAACTCTATGATACCCTAACATTCAAAATGTTCATGCACAAATTACCCTCAGTGCACAATTTAACTATACCCTTAGTTTTTAGAAACTATTCCAAATATATACCAAGATTCATTCTTAAAAATTGACATGCAATGAGTGGGTTATTCAGTGTTACTCAGCACATTTTACTGAGACTTTTAGTTAAAAAGTGGATTGATCCAGAATCTTAATGAAGCCACATAGTTTTATCTGAGAGCAAGAACTCAGACATAATATTCTTCAGAAATAGAATAATGAAATTTGAATAGAGGAAATATAGCCTTCAGTCATCTGCTATGTGTTTACTTAGTATTAGAATCACCAAGTCATTGATCTGCATCCAGGAAGGAATGGCAGAGACAATGAGCACCTCCTCATTTTTTTCAGCATATTAATAGCTCCCACTTGTCTCCTAGACTTTATTTTATTAAGAATAAATTTAAAAATGTGTTATAATGGAACCATTGTGCACACATGTCTTGAACATGTGTTTGTAAACTGAAGACTCTTATATCCCATGAGAAAGAATGGTATTATGAAACCTAGAAAATACATATTCAAAAATTATTTGTAAAAAATAAAACATATACATATAGAATGAATATTTCTGTATGCTTCTATATCTACCATGTAGCTATAATTGTTGTCAATATTCATAAATATTTTATTTCCTCTCTTTTTTCACCTCTGCTGTCTCATTTTTACCTTTTAAAGAAATATAAAATAAATGCAAAACACATGCTATGCTATCATTAATATATTATCATGCATTAAAACACAAGTATATTTTTCTATAACCATAACAAAATAGCACACTTAATACAATTATTAAATGACCAACTAATATTATTTAATGACTATTAAATAAATTTAATTTTTGTCAATCTTATTAAAAATCATCCGCATTTTAAACAATAGTTAAAATTGTTCAAGAAGAGCTCACTAAGTTAGCTCTCACAGCTTTAAGTTTATCTTTTCTTTTAAGCTTTCTATCTCCTTCATGTGATGAAGGAGGTGTCAAAGAACTTGGTCCACTCACCAGCATGAGGCATGTCTTAATTTGACTCTGAATTTCATAGTGCAGATTTTATTCTTTCTTCTACCACACAGCAGTATCTTGTTAGTTCTGAACCATCAGCCCTGATATTTTTACTGTGAAGTTTGGTTCAGAATTTTATCTACCATATTTTCATCTACTGATGATCATTGTCTGCATTGGTTCTTCACTGTGATCATGACTCCTTGGGGGTTGCCATCAAATATCTACATACCAGATATTTACATTATGATTCATAACACTAGAAATCACAGTTATGAACAAAATCATTTTATGGTTGGGGTCACCAGAACATGAGGAATTATTAAAGGGTCATACATTAGGAGTGTTCAGAACACTGGTCTAAGGCAAATTTATATGTAGGGGCACAAAATGTTCATTCATTCCTTGTACATTTGTTAGCAGGGAATCTTCATAGATCTCTCTTGATCTCTTATTACTCTATTGTTATTTAGTTAGTTCATTGTTAAGAAGCAGAATAAATACTGTAATTTTTAAGACCATTGGAATGTCACTGGAATGAGGTGAACTCAGAGGTCACACTAGTGCATTGGAGACTTCAATTCAGGAGACATGCACTTCATAGATGTGGGGAAAATTGAAAATTGTCACTGAGAACCGAACACTGCATGGAAAAGTTTTCAATAGGAAGCAGGTGTCTTACTAAAGGTTATGTGGGACACCTCATCCTTGGGACAACCAAATTCAATTACTGGTACTTGATGGGGTAAGGTTCCAATTTCTTTACCTCTAAAAAGCAACTGAAAAATTCTCTTAGATTCCACACAAATAATATCTAAGCTTCATCAGAAGATGATACAATCAAAGCAATTCTACCTCTTAATTGGTTTTGATTAACTAGTTTTTTATTCTCTCTCTTTTCTCTGCCTTCATTTCTCTCTCCATTCCTTTCTTCTTTTTTCCATCTTCCTTTCTTTATTTGTCCTGGCTTCCTTTCCTAGATTTCCTCTTTCTTTCTGTCTTTCTTCTTCTTTCTTTCTTTCTTTCTTCTTTCTTCTTTCTTTCTTTCTTTCTTCTTCTCTTCTCTTCTTCTTCCTTTCCTCTTCCTTCTTTCCTTCTCTTCTTTCTTTTTCTTCTTTCCCCTTCTTTCTTTTCTTTTTTTCTTTCTGACAGGGCATCGCTACATAGCTCAAGCTTGCCTTCAACCTGTGATCTTTCTGTTTGAGCTTTGGAGTGCTGGAATCACAAGGACATTCTATGAGGCTTGGCTTATACTAGCACTTATTCACTGTTTTATTTGAAAAGAAAATGTTGCAGGATTAAAATAAGTATGAAAGTTACTAATGAAGGATCCAGGAACTAATAGACTTGTAACAACAACATCAAAAAGCTGACAAACATTTCATTTATTAATTCAGGAAGTGTCAGATACGACAAACAACTGGGAACAGTGCAATGGAATACATTTATACTTTAATAGAAAACTAGGATGTTCTTAAAACTATATTCAGATATTTCAGATACACTATATATATGTATTATATAATATACTATATATGTACACTATATATATAGTATCTGATAATAGATATTATCAGATATACTATAGCTATTGCGTATATAATATTGTCTTAGAGTTTCCACTGATGTGATGATACATCATGGCCAAGGAAACTCTTATAAAGGACAACATTTAATTGGGACTGACTTACAGTTTCAGAGGTTTAGTCTATTGTCATGTCAGGAAGCATGACAGTATCCAATGATTCTGGTCTCTTATTAATCATTAATAATTTCTTAGCTCCAGCTAACCAGCATCAATTGTCCCAGTAGTCCCTTCTACTCTTGACTTTAAAACCAGAGCCACATGGCTGAAGCTGCCAAGTTCCGATGCTTGCTGAGGCTGGAATATGACTTATTCTATTACATCCTTCATTGCCAGGGCTTGGCTGTCCAGGAACTTACTCTATAAATTGACCTTGAACTCAGATATCTGCTTGCATCTGTCTCCTCATTTCTTGGATTAAAGATGTGAACCACCATGCCTAGACCTAAGCTTTTCGTCTCTTGGACCTTGTTTCAAGCTAGCTTTGAACTCAGACATTTGCCTGTTTCTATCTCCTGGGATTAAATATGTGTACCACAGTGCTTGCGCCTAGGCTTTCATGGACACAATTCCTCAAGATCTGGATCAAAATCTGTGTCTTCCAGCCTAAATATCTGAATCACAGGTGTGCCCTTTATTTCTGGATTGTACTTTAATACCATTTAAAAGTACAAAAGAAAACAATAAGCAGGTCATAATAATGCCTAGATATAACTATCTTCTCTTTAACTGAAAAGGCATAAACAAGCTTAGCTGAGTGGGATCATGACTCCTTTAATTCCATTTAATATCCTTGAACACAGGATTTAGCTCCATTTCACTTCCTGATGTCCCTTAATTACTCAAACCATATATTTTGTATTTTTCTTTTCTAAGCTTGCTCTATTTGATCAAATCGCTCCTCATGAGAGTAAACCAGAAGACAAAATTTATGCTGGGCTTTTCTGAGACTTCCTTTGTCAATGTAATTAATCTGAATTTCTTCATCTTAGCCTCAGGCATACTCTTCAGACAAGAGCAAAACCCAGACAAATTCTTCACCAAAGCATCACAAAAACAGACTCTAGGCCACATACTAAATTTCTCTTCTGAAACCTCATAAGAGAGTAGGTCTCTAGAGTTCAAATCACCCTCAGCACCACCATCTGCCATATTCCCACCAGGATGGCCCACTAAAATTTTCACTTAATGCAATCCATTGCTTTCAAAATCCAAAATCCTGAAATCCACATTATTCTTAACAACAACATGGTCAATATCTCAGTCTCTAGTACCAACTTCTGTCATAGTTAGGATTTTATGGCTTTGAACATGCACCATAAAGCAACTCTTTAATAGGATTGGCTTACATTTTCCTAGCTTCAGTCCATTATCATCATGGTGGGAAGCCAGGCAGTGTGTAGACAGACCCAACATTAGAAAAGTAGCTGACAGTTCTACATCTTGATATGAAGTCAGCCAAGAGAAGACTATCATTCATAGGCAGCTAGCAGGAAGTTCTCTTCCACACTGGGCAGAGTTTCAAAGACCATCCCCACAGTGATGCACTTCCTTCAACAAGGCCATGCTACTCCAACAAGGTCACACCTCTTAATAGTATCATTTTCTAAGCATATTCAAACCATCACAAATATCAAATATAGAGTTAAGTACATTGGACAGCAATAGATTAATAATCTATACTGGGTTGGGAAATTACAGAAAATTCTGGGCTCATTATTACCCAAAATTCCTTGAGAATTTCTGGTGGGACAAGGCAAACACAGCCTTTTTCCTAATTAGTATCAAGTTATCTTTTTTTGCCTGTCTCAAAAATAACTGCCCCCAACCCTGACATCTCCTTTTGATAAAATCCTAACATGAAGCTTGCTTAGCACAAACAAAAATCAATACTGAGGTTTTATTCAGTAACATTTATTGGTGTTGTGTCTATCTGATGGGATAGAATGAGAGACATAATTCCCTTGCTTCATTCTGTATATGATTAAGGAACACTAGAGGCCAATTGTTGATTTACAGAGCCAGGCCTAGGGGAGTAACTTCAAAATAGAGGAAATGTCTTGTATCTTTGTCAACATTACTGGACTATGAGTCAACCTAGTCTTCCCCTTTGCTAACATAACATTTTTCTTATTGCTAAATTCTGTGTTATTGTAAACTTTTATTTTCAATATGTCCCTCAACCTTCCCAACATCTGTATAAGAAAGCAAAATAATATTATGTATATAAATACAGAATGTAGTCTGTGATGAATTTTGTTCCTTAGCTTTTACATTGGAATTCTGTGTTTAAACCCAACTCTGGACCAACATTTTTTTCTTTAAATATTTTTCCCTTTAAATTTCTGGGGAATCAGGCCTAATGTCTGGTGTTGATAGAATGAAGCAGAAATGGAAATAGGCCACTGGAACCCTTGTTGTGCTGACCTGCCTGTGCTTGTCTCTTCTGTGTCTTTCACAAATTTACTTCCCTTTATTTTCTTACTGCATTGGTTGGTTCACCAAAATTGATCCCATCTATAAACATGTGGCTTTTTAACCTGCAAGGTTTTTTTTTTTAAATACCTTTCTTTATTTCTATGATTCAGTCCTTTTAAGATATAAAGTAGTAATGATACCTGGGCAAATTTAGGTAACACAGTGAGAAATAAAGCATTTAGAAAGTCCAGGGAGTTTACTGAGTAATAGCAAGTAGAGAAGTAATGGGGATCACTGGCTGAAGGAATAAGGAAATAGAATCTACCTACATAGCCAAAGATGGAGTAGCATGTACCTGCAAAGTAGAGAATATATTTATTACAAGTTTCTCTTGTCTAGATTAGAAATATACATGTATAATATGTATAACATATGTAATTATATAGCTATAATACACATATATAAATATTTATGCATTTATTAATTTATATAACATAATACATAATTTATGTAAATATTATATAATAAATAGAATTATATATTAATTACATGTAATATACACACGCACACACACACACACACACAATGTCAAGACAACAAGTTTCTGAGTAAATAATTTAAAATTGTTGGCATGAACTTCCTGATGTTTGAGGTACACTGCTCAGTGCTCACAGGAATTGTCATGGTACAGTGTTCCAGTGTCACATTTTTACTGACTGTGGGTCCATTGGTACTCTCAGCCACTATGATGACCTCAGAGTTTCTAACATGTCATGATGTTGAATCCAAATTTCAGTTTCAGTCCAAACACCAGCTTCTTTTTTTTCTTTCTCCTACCAAAGATTTTCTGAACATCAATTACATTCTAGACTGTTTGATATTTTCCATCTTGAAGTGGACTGTATAGTTAGATGGCTAAGGCAATAGTCTTGCTGTATATCTTTGTACAATTTTGGAGTAGGAAGAGGAAACTTGACCTTGGACATTTTGTATGAGCTTTCTTTGCTTCAGTTTCTCCATCTGTGACATTGAAACAATAGAATCTCTTTAGAAAGTTAATATGTGGATTAATCAAATTACTATATACTGCAACTGCTGAACATAATATGTATTCAATATATAATGAATGAAATAATATTAATTATTTTGCACAGCAACTGAAAATGAAGACTTAAACATTATAACTCATGATGAAATGTTCCAACTGTATTGTCATCATCATGACTTGGATTTCTTAGAAGTTCTTGTTAATGTGACTGAAGATTGAAATTATACAGGAAAAAAGGAAAATGACAATTGTTTGCCGGTTGATTGGTTACATGCAGAAAAAAAAATCGAATAATCAACTGATATGTAATAGAAGTAATAGGTAAGAATGCCTTAATATATACTGTTTATAATACTGAAATGAAAAAAATCAAGCATAAGAAAAACATATGGTTTTAAACAACCAACAAATAAAAAATTTCGGTAAATATTATAAAACTTAGCTGACAAATGATGGTGCATTCTTTTAATCCTAGCATTCAGGAAACAGAGTTGAGTGGATCCCTGCTGAGTTTGAGGCCAGCCTGGTATACTAAGTAAGTTCCAGTACAAACAAGGTTACACAGAGAAACCCACTTTCTAAAAACCAAAAGAAAAAAGTTATAAAACTTAATAGTCTATATGAAAACTTCTTCCAATTGCTTCTAAGAGCCCAAGCAATTTGGTCAAGTATAAAGACAGATACCTTGCCATACTTAACTTTAAACATTATATTTATTAATTTCATGTGTATTGTGAACTCAATAAAATGCAACATATCCATATTTCAACTGATATTCTAAAGCTCACATAGAGTATGGCTAGAAGATGAGCTAGGGAAATTTAGAAATTATTACATGAGGTTGTATCTCAGTGTATGCTAGCTCTTGCCTAGCATGCATTATGCTAGGTTGATCCCAGGCATTGGGAAAAGAAAAGAGTATATAACAAAGCTTGTACTTTATATGTACCTAAATATAATGACTTGTGCCTGTAATCACAGCATTCAGGGTGGTGATGCAGGAGGATACAAGTTAAAGTACAGCATGAGCAATATAGCAAGACCTTCTCAAAGTCAACAAAGCACAAAATCAAAAGTGCTTGTTGCAGTTAACAAGTGTTTGATATTGTTATTATTTGCCAGATATTTATAAGCACTGTAAAATTCCTGGAAAGAAACTCACTTGCCACTGCCAAGCTGACTAATTGATTGGACCTTCTATGATACGACAGTAGGATCACATCTGAGATCTGTAGCTGAGCCTCCTACTTAATGTTTCCATCAATATAATTCAAGAAATGCTTTGATTTTTGACTTTCTTCGTTCTGTCACTACAAAACCTTCATAAATTATTATCACATTGGAACATGGAGTTTAGGATTTCTAAAATATATTTACTTAGGGACATGGTTTATTCATATATAGCTCCAGAATAAACTGTCTTTTATCCACTTGAAAGTGAGAGTTATATTTTTGTTCTGACAAATACATAATACATCTATATATGTATATATATATATGTGTGTATAATATATATATATATAGTATGTATGTATGTATAATATATGTGTGTATATTTGCTCTGAAAAATTATATTTATATATGTGTGTGTGAGTATGTTAAATAATATATCAAAACCTTATACAAATGCACTAGGAGGGTACTATTGTCCCTATTTTACAGATATAGAAACTAGTGCAACATATAGGAGAAGTAATTTATTTCTTCAAGATACCACTTCTATAACCACATGCCATTTGTTTTATTAGGGCTTCCTGAAGTTTCATATTCCTTTTATTTTAAAATATTGACAATTTGAGAATTTCATACAATGTAATTTTAATTTGCTCACCCACCTAAACTCTTCCCCTTTCCAGGCTCTCAACTCTCTCATTCATTCCCACCTAAATTTGAGATGACTTTTTTTTTTACTTTTCTTTCACTATCAAATGCAGTTTTTGTTGCACAGCTAGTGTTAGAATTGGCACTTGCACTTGTATTAGTCAGTTTATCAGTGGATACATCATCATCATCATCATCATCACATCACATCATCATTGTCATGGTTGTGGTCATCATCCATGATCACCACCACCACCACCAAAAGCAAAACCAAAATCAAAACCAAATGACTTTAACTCTCCCAGCAGCTATCAGATACTAATAGCTCCTCAGCTCATCTTAAGATTACATATCTACCCTTTTACTGTCTATTCTTGCATTTTGTCTGGCTGCAGCATGGGCATGTCTTGTGCATCCTGTAACAATCACTGTGATCTATATCTATCTATATCCTATATCTATATCTATATCTATATCTATAATCTATATCTTATATCTATATCTCACTTCTTATATCTATCTAATCTTTCTCAATATCTTCTTGCAACTATCCTTGAGCTGGTGTCCTCCTAGCAAGTTTTGGAGACAGTCTCCTCCTGGCTGCCTTTAGAACAAGATGTAAAACTCTGGCTTCTCTACTGCCATGACTGTCTACCTGCCATACTCCCGCTGTGTCTATCAACTAAACCTCCGCAACAGTCTACTACTAGACTTTCTAGCACAATTTGAGCCTGAAAAACAGACAAATCAAGAATGGCCATCACATAATTGCAGACCTACAACAGGAAAGAGAAAAAAGTCAAGACAGCACTGCCTAGGGGAGCGAGAACCGACACATTGTCTCCTGCGACTCTTCCCAGCGGTTCAGTGCTTGCTCTAAGGCAAAGCCTAGGCTTCTGGCTTTTTTCTCTAAATCACCCCTTCAGAGAGCCTACTCTGCTCCACACGGATCCACAGCCCACACCACACACCACAGAAGTGAAAAGTAAAACAATATTTTGAGACAAAATCCTGTTTTGAAATGAAGTGCTTTCCAGAATCAATCAATACATAAAAACTGTTGCCATAAGTCAGACTCCAGACAACTCCCTGCAGTCAGGCCTGCCTAACATCTCCCAGCTTAAATTTCAGTAGTTGGCTACACCAGAAGCCTGGATTTTCTAAAGAATCTATGTGGTAACTGACAGATGATATACGCAACTTCTTTGGATCTTGATGGATATATCACCTCTTCCACATGTCTACCCTCATCTCTGAAGTAGCGATTCACTAACTGGTCCTTTGAAAGGCCAACTGGAAGTACAGAAACCATAACTGTTCTCTCAGAAACTGTGGGACTTTTATCTTCAATACTGATGCCTGCAGAAAAACAGTTGGATACTGTTTAAATATGAATCTACTGAAAGGTACCATCACATCAGTAAGATGCAAGACCTCCTTCCACAAAGCAGGAGTTTGTTTGTCTCATTCCATCTACCAACATAGACCTCAGTCAAATTTGAGAGTCCAGTGCACAGTGATCCCTTTATTTTTCTAAGAGATAGAAAATAGTATTAAATATTTAACTTTAGGAAGGCCCAAATTAAGAGTGTCAAGAAAAAAGGAAAAGAAAATGAAAAATAAAGAAAGGAAGAAAAAGAAAGAAAACAAGCAAGCAAGAAAAATTGATTGATTTTGTCTGCTTTTTGAGATGGGGTCTTTCTAGCCTTAGCTGACCTTGAACTTGCTATTTAGACCTGGATGACTTCAAACTCAAGAGATCCTCCTGCCTCTGTCTCCCAAATGCTAGGATTAAAGGTGTGTGCAACCACACCCAGGGAGATGTACCATTCTTTTTCTTTTTCTTTTTCTTTCTTTTTTTTTTTTTTTTAACAGTTTAAAAGTGTCTTTGGATACAGCTCAGTGATAGAGTACTTGAGTCATGTGTGCAATGTCCTGGGTTTATTAAAATAACTACAAAAACGGCAGCGTTTGAAAGAGGCTGTACATTTCCTGGATTATAGAGACCCGAGTATGGAGTACGTAAGCCACTACTGGACTGATGGTTAACAAACCATATAGGATCTGTGTGCTCTCAATGACAGAACTGTATTTCAAATAAGATCCATCTGGGGGAGAAGATCCTACTTCTAGCTTCCCAGAAGGACAGCAAATAAATGGTCTATGTACACACACTGTTCACCCCGACAGCCTTAAAAATGAAAGTAAAAGAATAAAATTAATTCACTGGGACAGATTTTAATCATTTTCATGGAGACAAAAATATACACAGATGTATGTAAGGGCGAAACAGAAGAAATAAATGTAGAGTAAGGAAAGGGAGATTGTGGGGTAAAGGTGACAGTCTACACAGCAGACCCTCAGGCATGAAGAAAAGGAATATGCACAACAGGTCATGGATGGCTACCAGAAAATAATCGCTCCAGCTTGTTCCAAGCACAGTCTAATCCCAACTTAGATTCACACACAGGCTTGAGCATACAAATCCCATAGTGGCAGACACCAGTACAGACCTCAGTGAAAACTGGGGATCCTTTTCCTTAAGAAAGAAACCTAAATTAACTCTCTAGAGACTCTAATTAGTCTTGGCACATGTGAGCACTGTCCCCTCTTTTCAGGTGTTTGAAGGGAGCTCAGCCTAAAGATCACAAGCAAACTAAATCTTAAGTAAAAGAGGAAAGAGAAAACGGAAAAGATACTTTTGAGCATCACTAGAAACATTTCCCTCTATATGACAAAGAAAAATTACACATGACATGAGACTGAAAGGGGGAGAGCATCTTTAGCAAGCAATTAGACCCTGCTGGAACCGTATTTGCTTCTTAGGATGTGCCATTGTTGAGTTTTAACTTTTAGATTAAACATGCTGTCTTTACAATGCCAAAAACTCAAAAATGGCTACAAAAGAAAATGAAAATATCCACCGCTGTCATTGTAAGAATAAAGCTAGTGTTAACAGATATTAAAGGGGAAAACGACGTGGTTACATTACAGAGAATTATGTAATATTACACACAGGTTAAGTACATTTTAGAAGATACAAAAACAGCCTAAGGAAAAGTTTAAGTGAGATTACAGTACAGCCTCCAAAGCTGAAAATGGAAGAAAGCAGTCTCTCTTCCTCACTTACTATAGCAGAATTCAGAAAACAGCTAAGGCAGTGATGATGGCCCAAAAGATGCATGGTCTCAGATTCTCTGCCTTTCACCGGTTGCTGTATCAAGATGAGATGGCATGCAGGTTCCTATCTAATAAAATTGTGTTTTTAAGTTTACAATATATGTATAACATTCTTAGCGCATACATCCTATCACTTAAGACATTAATAAAAACTGTATTCATTGAACTTACGTTCCACATCTGACAACACATTGGGCACTAGAACTGGTAAGCAGAAAGAAAACTGTTGCCCTGAGATTCTGCTCTCTTCAAAACATGTACTGTAGGGGGCTGGAAAAATGGCTCAGCAGTTAAGACTACTTGCTACTTTTTTTTTTTTACAAAGGACCTGGGTTCAATTCCCAGTACCAATGTGGTGGTTCACTACTGCCTATAACTCCAGTTCAAGGGGCTCTAACACCCTCTTCTGACCTTTGAGAACACCAGGCATGCATGTGGTATACATAAATACATGCAGGAAAAACACACACATAAAATATGATAAAATAAATTTAACACATAAAAAAAACTATCCCTGAGCCTGGGATGAATATGAATATCTGATTGGGGCTGAACATTCTACAGTCTTTTGTTTTATGTATGTCCACCATCAGAGGGTGTTACCTTGATATTAATTGCTATATACTGCAAGGAGAAACTTCTCTGATAAGGATTGACAGAAGCTCTAATCTATTGATATATTAATATGTCATTAGGATTTATCTCAATACTATTCCCATTTGGCAGAGAAATAATATTGGGTTCTCACTTAAAGCCTTCGACCTATCTAGGCACATATTGACATCTTTAATGGTGCCAGGTATCAGTTTCATCTCATCTCAGGCCTTTGGTTACTTCTCTAATATTCATGCTGTTATTGTGTCAGCGTCTTGTCAGGCCAGTTATTTTAGCTTGCACCTTTCACAGATGGGTACGACTGATACTTACCTCCTCTGGAAGCATGTATAGCAAGCATGCTTTTATGAATGATATAACATAAATGACATGATTGATAGAATGCAGTTATGAAGGTTGTAGATGAATCAAGATCAATATCTCCATGTTTAATGACTCAAGTATTTGACATTTTCAGCCATAGGAACATACTGACAAGTTCTAGAGGGTAGTCACGAGTATTGGCAATAACCAAGTATTGCTTGTGGTGGAGGTTTCTATGTGACCTTATTGCCCAACAACGCAAAACAAACAAACAAACAAACAAACAAACAAACAAACCTATTCCTGGTAATGGGTTTGTATTTGTTAGCATGAAGTGTCTAGTGAATATTATCCCTATGTTGTAGAATAAGCACATTAAATCCCCCTTTACATCTATGTGTACATATATTTTATTAAGGCTTTATAGTAGTGGGTTTCCACATGGTTTTTCCAGAAGGTTTTTCATGTTAGTTATCTCCCTTGCCCCATATTTCCTATTAGGACTGGCCTTCTCATATCCCACCCCACTTTAACTCTTTTTGTTTTATTTTTGCTTAAAAAAATTGTTTTTTAACCTTTCATACTATCCTGTCTTATCTCCTTTCCCTATAAGGCCTCTCCCATAATGGGCCTTACTAAATTTCTGACCCCTGTGAGTATTCTAAATGGAATGCACATATGTGAAGATTCAAAGCTAACATTCAGAAATGAAAGAAAACATGCATTATATCTTTCTAGATATGGGTTTCTTCAGTTGGGATGATTATTTCCATCCCCATTCATTTACTCGTGAATTTTATAATTAAATTTTTTCTTCTCACCTGACTGATATCCCATTGTGTAAATGTAACCTCATTTTCATTATCCATTCACTAGTTGATTGATAGATAGGCTGTCTCCATATACTGAATTTTGTGAATAAGGTAGTAATGAACATGGGTGAGCAGGCATCCTCATAGCAAAATATAAAGTTCTTGGAGTATATACCCAAGAGTTGTATAGTTGGGCCATGTGGTAGATATATTTTTAGTTTTTGAGGAAATTCCACAATGATTTCCATAGTGGTTGTACCAGTTTGCATTCCCACAAGCAGTGAATATGTATTCCATTTCCTCATATTCATTCCAACATCTGTTATCATTTGTTTCCTTGATCTTGGCTACTCTGAAAGGGTAAGATGAACTCTCAAGGTAGTTTTAATTTCTACCTCCCCATGGCTAAATATGTAGAACATTAAAAAGTACTTTATATTTCATCTTTTATGAACTCTCTGTTTAAGGCCCATGGATGTTTTGTCTGTGTAACACATGTGTCCCTTGTGTTTGTGGAGGACAGAAGAAGGCATCAGATTCCCTGGGCCTAGAGTTACAGACAGTTGTGAGCCACCATATAGGTCCTAAGACTAGAGTGCTGATCCTCTGGAAGAACAGTCAGTGATCTTAAGCAATAACTCATCTCTCTAGCCCAAATGTCTCAGTTTTAAATTGAGTTGTTTGTTTTCTTGTTTTGCTTTTAGAGTATATTATAGAAACTAACTTTTTGTCACATATATAGCTATGAAAGATGCCAGCCCCCAACCCACCCTACCCCCAACCCAGCACACTCACAAAACAGATCACCAGATTCTGTGGACTGTTTTACTTAGATGACAGTGCCCTGTAATGTACAGAGCATTTTAGTTTTAAGAGATCCTATTTATTAATTGTTGACCTTAATTCCTGAGCTACTGACTCCCAATTAAAAGTCTTTTCCTGTGCTGATGAGTTCAAGGGATTCTCTACTTTCTCCTCTAATAGATATTAGGGATATGAAGTCTTATGTCAAAGTCCATTTGGATTTGAATTTTATAAAAGATGGAGAGGTAAGAATATAGTTTCCTTCTTTCACATGCAGCTATCCAGTTTGATCAACACCATTTGTTGAAGATGTTGTCATTTTTTTCAGTGTGTGTTTTTGGCTTGTCAAAAGTTAGGTGGTCATATGTATGTAGAATTATATTTGTGTTCTTAACTGTGTTGCATTGATTGATGTGTCTATTTTTATACCAGTATCCTGTTTTCATTACTAGAGTTCTGTAGTATAGCTTGTAATTAGGGATGATGATACTTTCAACTATTATTGCCTAAGACTGTTTTTTTTTTTTTTTTAAATTTCCAAATGAAACTTAAGATAAAAAAAAAATCTATGAAAATTGAGTTGAAATTTTGATGGTGATTTCATTATATCTATAGATTGCTTTTGATAGTATGGCCATGTTCATCATACTAATTCTGACAATCCATGAACCTGAGAAGTCTTTCCATTTTTTTGTTCTTAAACTTTTTTTTCAAATGTCTTAAATTTTTTTATTATATAATTCTTTCACTTCCTTAGTTGAGTTTATTCCAAGATAATTTTTTGAGGCAACTGTGAATTGAGTTGTTTCCTTGATTTCTTTCTTGGTGCGCTTGTCATTGACAAAATAAGAAGGCTACTGATTTTTGCATGTTAATTTTTTTATTTTGGGACTTTTATCAACTAAGTTATCAGCTGTAAGAACGTTCTTGGTGGACTCTTTGAGAGATTTTATGTATAATATCCTCAAATAAGGATAATTTGATTTCTTTCCATATTTCCTTTATTTCATTCTACGTATTGCCTTAGTTAAGAACTTAAGGACTATACTGAACATGACTGGTGAGAGAAATTATCCTTGTATTGTTCTTGATTTTAATGAAAGTGTTTAGAGTTTTTCTCCATTCAACATGATATTGGCTATGGGATCATTGTATGTTTTCTTTATTACTTTGATATTTGTTCTCTGTATTCCTGTGTGCTCTAGAACATCCATCATGAAAGGATGCTGGATTTTTTTTTCAAAAGCCTTTTCTGCCTCTAATGAATGACCACATGCTTTCTATACTTAAATCTGTTTATGTGGTAGACTACATTATTGACTTGTATAGGTTGAACCCTCCCTGACTCTTTAGGATGAAGCCAAGTCATGGTGAACAATCCTGATGTGTTCTTAAATCAGGCTTGCAAAGATTTTACTGAAAATTTTTTTCATCTATGTTAATTACAGCAATTGGATTTTTAAATTGGATCTTTTTCTTTTCATGTATTTATTTACTTATTTACTCTACATCCCGGTATCCACCCCTCTCCTTCCAGTTCCCCCTACACACAGTGCCTCTGCCATTTCCCTCTCACCTTCTCCTCTGGGAAAGGGGAGGCCCCTCTTGGGTATCACCCTACTCTGGTATATCAAGTCACTGCAGTAAGAGGTGCATCCTCTCACACGGAGATCAGACAAGGTGGCCCAGTTAGGGAAACAGGATCTGAGGCAGAAAATAAATTTAGGAACAGCTCCTGCTGTAGTTTTTGGAGGATTTGCATGAAGAACAAACTACACATCTGCTACACATGTGTAGGAGGCTTAGGTCCAGCCAATACTCACTCATTGGTTGGTGGTCTAATCTCTGGGATCCCCAAAGGGTCCAGGGTAGTTGACTCTGTTGGTCTTCTTGTAGAGTCCTTATCCCCTTCGGGTCACCCAATCCTTCCTCCAATTCTTCCACAAGACTCACCAAGCTCTCATCTAATGTTTGGCTGTGGTTACATCTGTTTCCATCAGCTACTTGGTGGGCCTCTCAGAGGACAACCATGTTAGGCTCCTGTCTGTAAGCACAACAGAGTATCATTAATAGTGTCAGGGATTGGTTCTTGCCCATAGGATTGGTCTCAGTTTTGGGATTGGAGTAAACCTGGCTTCATAAAGAGTTTGACAGTATTTTTTCTTTCATTATCTTACAGAGAAATTTGATGCACATTGGTGATATGCATCCTTGAAGATCTGGTAGAATTTTCAGTCCCTGATCTACCTGCACCTAAGCGTATGTGACTCACCAATCATGGCATGAAAAATAAAATTAAAGTTCTACTCATTCTCAAAATGGAAAAAAAAAAACATTTTTTTTGAACAAAGGAGATTTTAAATTTGAGGACATAGAATTTCTTTCCCTGTTGTTGTGTTCTGTTTTCTCACTGTTTTGCTCATTTAAACATTTCCTAAGCTGATACAGACCTAAACTAATACCTGGGAACACTTATTTGTTTGAGATGAAAACTTAAGAGCTATTTATGACCTAGAAGTACAACTGTCTTTCTACTTGAGTCTCATTTCCCTGCCCACCCCACCTCCAACTGAAGGGAAATAGACTCTAGAAGTCATCGATAAAGAAATGTTCTGTGTCTCAAGACGTACACATGCTCTCAGTCACCCAGAATATTTTTATGAAATCACTTCCAAGTAAAAATGGTCTGAAAATGCTGCAGCCATGCTTCACATTTGCTTCAAACTGTGCCAGCTCACATCCTTTTTTAACAAGGTTGGGGATGCAAGGAGGTTAGAGCTAGAAAAGCAAGAGGCCCCACTGGAGCCACACTGAAACTCCTGCTGGTTAATGATGCTGTTTCCCTTTTATTTCTGTTTTCAACTGCAAAAAGCTGGCACATTCAAAACACGAAAGTCAGGTTCCTGCTGTGACTTCCCAAAGTGTTTCTCAAAATACCCATACAGCAGCAGCAGACACATCCAACCTCATTCTTGTGCATCTGAACAGCTTCCCTGACCTGTCACAAGCATGCAGTCCTCAGTTTTCAGATGTGTTAGATGTGGATACCCTGTCCCCTGTTTCTGAAGTCTTGTGATTCCAGTATAGTTTGAACATAGCTTGACTGATGCTGGAAGAGCCAGACATGTTCTTAGCAAGATATGTCTCTGACTTATTCATGAGTTGATGTAACTAATCTAGGAAGATGGGCATCATCCCAGGAATCTTGAGCCCATGATATTGAAGCACCCCTCCTATTAGGCTAGTGTTTGATATTGGTTTTCCTAGACATTACTTTCACAGCACTGAAGTTGTATTAAATACAAGTTTGCAGTATTAAGTTTGCAGTGATTACAGTAATCTGAAGGAGTCACTCATAACCACATCTTACATCCATAGGACTCTTGAGAATGATTTTATATTTCTATTAATTAATACAATATATAGCTTTCTTTTTTGGTGTCTTGATAGTTTGAGTAACCATGTTAATTGTCACCTTTAGGAAGAATTGATGTAAATTAAATGAGCCTTCACTTTTTCCATTCTTTCTCAAATTTAAGGCACTTGCAAAATGCCAGCATATATTATCTTCAAAGCTATTCTGGAATGAGGCACTACCTTGGTAAATTTGCTTCCTTTGTTTATAATTCTACTTCTTAACTTGAAAAATTGCCAGGTCTACATTATGACTTAAATTTTCCTCAAATAGTATTTTTAGATATAGAAATATCTGAATAACAAACTGCAAAAATATCAATTACTACATTGGTTGTTTAGTACCTGAAGAAATTCGTTTTCTTTTCACTTCTCTCTGCTATCAGCAAAGGCTTATTGGTCTACTTGGCTAGACACAGAGCAGACTATCCACAGATATCACTGTACCTCTTAATGACAACTTCATTAAGTCTGATAATGTCCCTGTTTCATTGGTATGCAAATTGAGGTTCAGGGATATGGAGTAGCTTCTCTTAGGTCTCAAACCTGGTAATATAATTTGACTTACAAATTCGATTCTAAATCAATAAGGTTGAGGTTCTCTCCAAAGCAGCTTCAAGCTTTCTGTGTTTCTTTCTTTGAGTTTACCTCTTTGTTTTCTGAATGCAGCTATGAAAACAGCGACTACTTTCAAGTGGAGCCTACTCCCAATAGATACATCTTCCAAACACACCCCCCACATCAGGCTCAGGGAGTGTTGTGGAAGAGGAGATGGAAACTATAAGATCTTGAGGATCAAGTGATTTGCTGTGCGATTGTGTCTCCTAGTAATGTAAGAAACTATACCCATAAAGTCTCAATATGATTGCTAACTAAACAAGAAAGACACCAAAGAACGTTCTAAACTGGATGGAGAAAATACCATGAGGTCTCAGCCCACCACAAAGAATTATAGATACCCAAGGAAAACTGAAAGCAACAAAGGTGATCTCTCTGCACTCACTGCCCCAGGGAAGAATACAATAATTGGTTGTTCAGTGCTACATTGTCAACCCCGAAAACATATATACAAATATCATTGTACAGCTGCACAGGTTATATTTAAATATATTAGTTTGTATCTAAATATACTAGGTTATATTTAATCATGAATATATATTATTCATCAATAATTATTGATGAAAAAGAGGCTATGCAGGAACTAGAAAAACCCAGATGTCCCTCAATTGAAGAATGAATAAAGAAAATGTGGTACATTTATACAATGGTACATTTACTTAGTGGTTAAAAACAATGACATCATGAAATTTGCAGACACATGGATGGGACTATAAAAAATCATCCTGAGCATGGTAACTCAACCTAGAAAGACAAACATGGTATGTACTCACTTACAGATGGATATTGGCTATAAAGTAAAAGGTAATTATGTATGCTATAGTCTCAGACCCAGAGAAGTTAAGTAACAAGGAGGGCTGAAGTTGGCATCCCAAGAAGCTCTCTGGGAAGGGAAAATAGATTTTACAGATGGATTTGGGGACATTGGGATGGGAACAGGATGGATCAGGTGAGGAGTGCGGAGGGATAAAATACTGGGAGAAATGACTAGAATTTGGGTGCATTTCTGGGGCTAGGTGGAAACCTAGTGCAATAGAAACTGCATGCAATCTAAGACACTAGCAATGACTCCTACTAATGGGGCGCACAGAGCCTGAACCAGCCATCTTCTGTAACCATTCAAGGCCTCAAGTGGATGGATTGGGACTCTAACTCAGCCACAAAATCTTCAACCTACTGTTTGTCCTGCCTGCAGAGTGTTCTGGGACCTAAGGCTAGAAGGACTGTCATCAAGAGACTAGGTAAACTTTATCCAGCATGATGGAAGCAGATACAGCCAAACATTCGGGAGAGGTCCAGGGAGTTCTGTTGAGGAGGTGGAGGAAGGATTGGAGGAACCAGAGGAGGCAGCAATACATTATGAGAACACCATCCTCAGAATCAAGTGACTGGGACTTGGAGGGGGTGGGGTTGCAGAGATCAGAGGGTTTGTCGGACTTTGACCTAGGTCCTCTGCATGTATATTATGGCTGAGTAGTGTGGTATTCTTCTGGGAATACTAACAGTGGGAGTAGGGATATCTCTGACTTTTTTGACTACCCGTGGGACAACTTTTCCTCCTACTGGATTGCCTTGTGCAGCCTTGATGTGATGCCCTCTGCTGGTCTTAGTATAGCTTGTTATGCTATGTTTGGTTAATGTCACTGGAAGGCCTGCTCATTTCTGAGGGAAGGCAGACAGGGGTGTTTCTGGAGAAGAGGGGAGATGGGTGGAAAGACTGGAGGGAGTGGAGAGGAAACTGTGGTTGGGAAGTAATATACAAGAGAAAAATAAAATTAAAAAGTAAGGAAAAAGTGGATATGAGTTTGAAGGAGAGGGAGGAGTATATGTGAGGGCTTAGAGGGAGGAAAGAGAAGGCAGTGATGTTGTGATTATATCTCAAAAAGTAAAAAAGAGCTTCTGAAAATAAATCTTAATATTGCATGATAGAACACAAGCTATTGTGAAAGCAAACATACTTCAGCAGATGTCACATGTCCCTACATGTTGTATTAATTTTCACTGGTGACTAGGAGTCGCATGAAGGACCTGCTGGACATTTTCTTCTATTTGTTACACTCATCACAGACAGCCTTGAACATTCCAATAAGCCCAGGACTTAGAAGGGTCCTTTGGGTAGAGTCCATGTGAGTAAGAGCAGTGTTCGGCAGAGGCTTTCCCTTTGCCTCAGTGACAGGATGCTGTCTATGGCCCAGGAAGAGTTAGACATTTGTTAAAAACTTGTTCTGAGCTGCAAATGGTGGCAGATCTCTATTCCTATAATTCTAGCACTTCCAAGCAGAGGAAAGAGGATCAAGAGTTCAAGGCTAGACTCTTATATATAGTGAGTTTGTGGTCAGCCTAGGTTACAAGAAACTCTGTCTCTGTCAAGGTTGCTTTTAACTATCTGGATTTGTGTCAACTTGACACAAGCTATAGTCTACAGAGAGGAAGAAGCCTTAGTTGAAGAAATGCCTCCATGAGATCCAGTTGTAAGGCATTTTCTCAATTAGTAGTCAACAGGGGAAAGCCCAGCATATTGTGGGTTCTGTCATCCCTGAAATAGTGCTCCTGGAATCTCTAAGAAAGAAGGCTGAGCAAGCTATGGGGAGCAAGTAAGCAGCACTCATCTATAGCCTCTGCATCAACTCCTGCTTCCAGGTCCCGGCCCTGTCCTGACTTCCTTCAATGATGAACAGTAATATGTAAGTGTAAGCCAAATAAATCAATTTTCTCCCCAACTTGTTTTTTGGCCATGGTATTTTGTTGCAGCAGTAGTAACCCTAGCTACAACACATATTGTACTCAGATCACAAAAATGAAAACAATGAGTTTTAGCATATTTTAAAGAAACACTTCTTCTTTTTCCAGTTTGTGTCAAAAATCACTGCCTGGAAATTTGACTGCTAGTGTCCTTAGGAAAAAAAATAATGTTTGAGAGCACTAGTTTAGAATTTGACACTATTTAGATATCTTGGGGAAGTGGGTCAATAGCTAGAGCCCTGCCTAGCATGCAGGAGCTGAGCCCTGCCTAGCATGCAGAGCTGAGCCCTGCCTAGCATGCAGGAGCTGAGCCCTGCCTAGCATGCAGGAGCTATAGTTGGCTCCTCAGCACCACAGACACTAGGCCTGGTAGCGCATATCTTCAATTCAAGGGTGCCAGGGTGAGGGTGGACAGATCAGAAGCTCTGGGCCATCCTTTACTACAAGGCTGAGTTAGCCTGATACACATGAGTCTTTTTTCTTTTTTTCTTTCTTTCTTTTATTTTTTTTTTAATTTTTATTGGATATTTCCTTTATTTACATTTCAAATGTTATCTCCTTTCCAAGTTTCCCCTCTGGAAACCTTCTATTCTATCTCCCCTCCCCCTCCCTCTATGAGAGTGCTCCCCTACCCACCCACCCACTCCCACCTCTCTGCCCTGGCATTCCCCTACTCATGGGGCATCAATCCCCTACAGGAACAAGAGCCGTTCCTTCCACTGATGTCCAACAAGGCCATATTCTGCCATATATGTGGCCGGAGCCATGGGTCCCTCCATGTGAACTCTTTGGTTGGTGGTCCAGTCCCCGGGAGTTCTGGGTGTTTCTGGCCCATTGACACTGTTGCTCCCCCCCATGGGGCTGCAAACCCCCTCAGCTCCTTCAGTCCCTTCTTCAACTCCTCCATTGGGAACTATGTGCTCAGTCCAATGGTTGCTGCGAGCATCCACCTTGGTATTTGTCAGGCTCTAGTAGGGCCTCTCAGGAGGCAACCATAAACAAAACACCCACAAAACCTAAAAACTCAACTCATGCTTTGGGGAAAATTAAGTTCAATAATTACTAGTTTAAATCTTGTAGGGGATATGTCACAATTTCAATAAAATGTAAACAAATACTTTCTTCTACTAGGTTTTCTGGTTTCTTATCAATTAATATATTTTATTTTGGATTTAAATTTTACAATGTCAAATTTCAATGAGCTTTAATCCTATTCTAAAATAAAAATTATTTTTATCCTTTTTAAAGAACTTAATTTTTTGTGAAAATGTAAATGTGATTGAAATTAATTATTGCAAACAGATGTAGATTTTTCCTTTAAAACAAAACAGTAATAGTAAGATTACCTCTGGAAAAATATTCAAGTAGTTTATTGCCTAGAGGAATATTTTATGTAAATTATTTCTAGTTGCCTTTGGGTAAGAAGTAAAATTGGGCAATTTAAAGTTTCCCACAGGATAGTTTTGGAAAATCTTTCATAATGTAATTTATAAAATCCAGTAAGTGCGAAGATGGTTAATAAAATAAAGTGTGTTGGTGGTATGCTTAAAACTCATCCTAGCTTCCTCTTAGTGAGACAGTTGGGTTTGGGAATTCCATACTTCTGGCCTGTAAAATTGTTTGAATAACGATATAAAGCTCCATTCCGTATTGCTCTTGCTAAAACAGACATATGGGGCATTCAAACTGCATCATGGACCTGGTCCATCACCTCTTACAGGGACAGGTATCCTTTTCAACTTCATCCACAGAATCTGATTAGAGGCATACATATATGGAAAGAAAACAAAATCAACTGTGCATTATTCACAGAAATATTGCTGGGACAGTGGAATGAAATAGTTAGAACAAACAAGGTTTAAAAATTAAAATTAATTTATTAATTTATTATTAGTCTATGTGTGCATATGAGAGAGAGAAAGACAGAGAGAGACAAAAAGAGAGACACAGAGAGAGACAGAGAGATAGAGAAGTAGAGAACTCTGGGAGTGGGGAGGCAGAGGACATAGGAAGTAAGTTCCTTCATTCTGCCTTGCTGACACGGGGTCTCTCTTGTTTCTGTTGCTCTGCCTTGTACTACAGCTGGTCTGAAAGCTATGTGCTTCTGGTGGATTCTCCCTACCTCCCATCTTTCCATAGGCATGCTGGGATTACAATTACAGATGTGTGACACAGAACTGGCTTTGTATGTGGGTTACAGGAGACTGAGTTTAGGTCATAAGGCTTGTGTGAAAATGCTTTATACACTGAGCATTTCTACATCTTTATACATATCTCCTCTGTGCCCTAGGAGAAAGGTTTTGACTTTGGCTCTGTCAGTAGTGTTGGGAGACACTTGGCCTCTCTGAAGCAGATCATGCTGTGAACTTCCCTTAAGGTAATAAATGTACATAGGCAAGTTACAAAACTAAATCAAGTTTTAAAGTTGAGTCATATCAAGGTGCCGTGTTCACAGGTGAAGGTGTCAATAGAAGCTTTTGTTCTGTACATTTAAACTTCAAATTGTCCATTCAGAGTATGCATTTTCCTGACTGTGTTTTTCTGGTATTCCCTTTGAGGCTCCTTCAAGGATGTCCTGAATAAAATAGGGACCAAATAATGGGGTTTGGCAGCTAAAGGGGTGGCTCTCTAGCTCAGAGCCTTCATAGCTGATCTGGTTGGGCCTAGGGCAACAAAATGTTCTCTATATTTGTCACCAGTGGGACTCACTGCACTGTGCCAGGTTCCACAATCTTGAGAATTAGAGCCTCTGTTGGCACAGTCTGAGACAGTAGGAATGTTCCTCTGTGTCCCCAAGCAATTTGTAGAAATGACATCTCGAGGGAAGACAATTGAATTATTCTCCTCCACTCCCAATTTTCCTTACGTTTGTATACTGTGACTTAAGGAAACTTGGAAGTCATGTCTTTATTTTCCATGTATGGATGAAGCTTGACATGGGATTTTGAATAACTGAAGTGACTAACTGATGAGATTTCAGAGTTAAGTGTACAAACACTTAAACAGTAAACTAAGGGTGTTTCTCGTGTTGGTCCTGGGTCATGACTAAAGCCTTTGTGCATTTTCAGATCTCTGTTTGATGAGACTATACACTGACATAGTCTTTAAAATATAGAACTTAGACATTGTCAAAAACGAATGCCCTTGATTCATTGAATTTATATCCTCAAGGAAACATGTCAGAAACCCAGCTGATCTGATGAGAAGGGCTTCTTTGTATTTGGTTATTTGTACCCACAAGCTTTCTAGTACTTGAATTGACCACACTGTGGCACTCTAGTAACTTCTGTCTGAGGATGCTTTTAGCTGGTGGAGAGATAAGTAAGTGGTGGACTTCTAGTGAGTTCTGTCTGAAAACGTCCTTATCTAAGAGTTCCACTATGAAGCTGCGGAGATTCGGGTGTCAATTGTGATGATCCACAGACATCTTCTCCGTGGAATAAATGCAAATGATTACTAAGCCCGTGGATATTGAGAATAGTATGGAAAAGATCTGGCTCAGGGACTCTGCTTAAGTGTCTGCCAGGAAATCTGTTTCCAGACCCTACTCTAGGAATTTTGATGGGTGACATTTCCTGAAGCGGGGGTGTGGGCTCAAAGTAATAGTGTTTTTATGATCTACAGCTTGAAGGTCATCAACTCCAGGGAGAAGTAATTGTAAGAATCTGGGAGTACCAATTCACTGATGCAACACAGCAGGGTATGAGTGCTCTGTGTTTACTGATGCTTTAACACTTTGTCACAGAAACCAGAATAAAAGCAATAAGCATATAGCAATACTTATTTTAATTTAGGAAGGATTTAAACCTGAAATTTAATCTTGTGACTAGTAGCAGTCAACATGTCCTATTCCTGATACTGTTTTCCTTAGTTGCCAGGAGTTACCCATCTTGCCTCTTCTTACTCTTCTTTTGTTTTTGTGCATAGAGAAAATAAACAGTATGTGTGTGGGGGGTGGGGTGGGGTGGGGTGGAGGATAAACATGGAGAAAGAATTGAGACTACAATGTTCAGGATATTTTTTTTTCTTTGTGAGTTTCTCCTCCACTCACAGTTATGAAACTAAAAAGAATGAATTGGTCAGTATTTGCATGGGGAATCACTAACTGTTTCCTAAACACTATATTTAAAGGAGGAGCTACTTATGCAGGAATTGTAAACAAACACAGTGATAACTCCAAAATAAAATAGATATGTAGCTTTTGCATATTTGAACATAAAGGAAGACAGATTTACTTGTCCATACCACTAAGGGTTCTATGACTTTAACAGATGACTTATAGATGCACACATTCACTGCAGGGTCCTTGTTGTGAAGCTCTGATCTGCTCTGTAGTTTCTAACACATTTCTTCCCAGTTTATGGCAACAGACTGACTGGATGGGCTTTATTTCTATAATCTGATCTTTTTATTATTATTGTTATTCCATGTATTTATTTATTTATTTATTTATTTATTTATTTATATGAGTACATTGTAGCTGTCTTTAGACTCACACCAGAAGAGTAAGTACATCAGATCAGTTACAGATGGTTGTGAGCCACCATGTGATTGCTGGAAATTGAACTCAGGACCTCTGGAAGAACAGTCAGTGCTCTTAATCGCTGAGCCATCTCTCCAACCCCCCTATAATCTGATCTTTAAGATTTTGCATAATACACTTTGCATATTCATGTGTTCCACTGCTGCCCAACATTGAGTATTCTCATTACGTCATCTTCCACCTCCAAGCCTCTTTGCTTTAGTTCTGAACTCTCCACTTTAATACTACCTCTTCTTGTCATCCAAACTATGGCCTCTGGTCTCTTAACATAACTTAACTTGATTTGCCTCCCTATGAAGTTTTATTTTTTTCTGAGCTGGACCTGGTGCTGTTCCCTGTGGTCCACTGGGGACTCTTTAGCTCTCTTTCTATCATGTCTTCCTTCACAGGCCTAAAGCCCAAGCGTTCTATTTCAACAGTGTCATTCAAAAGCATGTAACCACCGATGTCAGGCTAACTTGAATGAAATTCAACCACTGCTAACTAGTTGTCTACTTCAGAAAACGACTTAATGTTCTCAGGCCTGTCATCTACTGCAAAGCATCTACAACTATTACCTCCTTCGCAGTGATTGCATGGCTTATAAGAAGATAGACCCTAAAGCACATGATACATACTAATAGCAACACATACTTTAGCTGCTTGACATTGGCTTCTTCCTTTAACCCCCTCGAAGGTCATTGCTAGAGAAAGCAGATCTAAAGTACTCTAATTCTTTTTGCCTCTTAATATGTTAGAAACTTTAAGCATTTTCAAGTTACCTTTAATTAGTATTTCTGGTGAACACCACATTAAACTTAAACCTTCTCTTCTTCCTCATTCCCTGTCTCTCCTCCTTTTTTTGTTCATTCCTCTTCCCTTCTTCCTTCTTCCCTTTATGCTCTTTTTCTTCATCATTTATTTTCTTTCTTGACATAGGGGAATGTGGCATAAACTTAGAGGAACTTTTATGAATATCCTGTGTGTCTACCATCACAGTCATGGTGCAAGCTATTTTCTTCATCCCAGAGACCTGTGCATCTGTATCCCTCAGATCATTCTCCTGGATATAAGCACAAAAGGTTAGTTTTGTCCTGTTGTTAACTGTACATGCACTTGGACTCACCTGGCAGGTCCTCTTCTGCTTTATTTTGTTCAAAACATTTTGTGAGATTCTTCCATATTATATGTAGCAGTGGTTGTTTTAAATTGGTATCCTGTATTCCACTAAACAAATACAATGTATCCATTTTGTTCTGCTTTTCCATTACAGAAAGAAGCAATCAACATGTTCTTAGTTCCTTTCGTGGTGATATGTGTACTCATTTCTGCTGTGTATATTCTTAAGGGTAAAACTACTGGATCATAAAGTAGATGTATTTGAAATAGTTAAGCCTCACTTTAGTCTCCCTAGGAAGGCATTTCTTGAGAGATGCCAATTGAAAGATTTGATAGGCAAACAGCATCTGTGGTTAACCTTGCAGAATGTCTCCTATAGTTTCACTGCTGAGCTGGCCTTGTGAGTCCATTTTTGCTACAGTTAAGGACATTATGGCCACCAGTCCTGAACACTTGTTGTTTGGTTGAGAAGAAGGATTGCCTCTTCTGCTCTGTGGGTGATAGGCTGAGAGGCCAGCTCTTTTGTGGAAAACTTTTAACCAACCTTTTCTATAATCTCACTCATAATCTCGGAACTAGAAGAATCTACTACCTAGGTTTTCAACTTGAGGATTGCAACCCTTTGGGGTTGAACAATCCTTTTTTACAGGGGGTGCTTAAGGCCATCAAAACATAGACATTTACATTACAGTTCTTAACAGTAGCAAGATTACAGTTATGAAGTAGCAATGAAAATAATTTTATTTGGCTCACCACAACATGACAACTGTATTTAAGGGCCACAGGAGTAAGAATGTTGAGACCCACTGATAAGAGGCGACAAACACCTGAGACTTGATGTAAGGAAATGTTATTTGTACATCACAAGGAGATGCTGCAGCAGCATCCTCAAGGTTTCCTTGTCTCACCAATTATCCATCTTCTTGCTACCTTGCAAAATTTTGTCAAAATCTTTCATCTTTTTATCTTTCTTTCAATTAGTAACTCTGTTTCCCATGTTTGTTTCTTGCTCTGTATCTAGAGTAGAGATGTCATAAATACAGTTTACATTTCAAAGAAAAAAATCTACCTTTTTGCTACTCCTGGATATTTAGTTTTGTTTTTTTTTTCAACTCTGTAAGGACTCTCTATATTTTAAGCCAATAGACAACATCAACTTCTAATCTCTCCAGTTACAGTTTCCATTTGTAACTTCTCTGTATTGTTATGAATTTTTACTGGTATGAGAAATTAGAAGGACAAACTTGTCTATCACAAGTCTATAATTCTTTCATTTGTAACTATATTTTATGTGGGTTCTTGTTCCACCCATATACCTCCTTTATCATGAGATACATATTGTCAGAATTGGAGGACAACTGAATGAGTGCCTATTGTTAGACTTTGGCACGCAGCTTGGAACAGACAACACCAGTCCAAACGGTTCCACCTGGGAGGGGGTTTATTCAGGGCAGAGGACAAAGGTGGGGAGAGAAACAGGAGAAGATGGAGGAGATAAAAGAGGAGAGAGAGAGGAGAAAAGTAGAGAGAAGTGGAGGCTGGCCATGACCACGTGGAGAAAGGGGGAAGGGAACTGGAGTGAGATGAGGGAACAGAGGAAAGCTAGAGGCAAGAGATCGAGAGAGCAAGAGGGTAAGAGAGAGAGAGAAGGGCAAACAGCCCCTTTTATAGTGGGCAGGCCTACCTGGCTGTTGCCAGGTAACTGTAGGGGGAGCATACCTGACTGTGGAGGTGGAGTTTAGATAGAATACTAACACCTATCACTATTTGAATGAAAATGTGTTGATAAGTTCATAAATTTAATGGCTGGTTCCCAGTTAGTGGACTAATTAGAAAGAATTAAGAAGTGTGCCCTTGTTGGAGTATGTCACTGAGGGTGGGATTTGAGGTTTCAAAAGCCCGTGCCAGGCCATCCAACTTGTGGATAAGAAGCAAGCTCTCAACAACTGCTCCAGCACCATTCCGACCCGCCTGCTTCCTGTGCCCCACCATGATGGTAATGAACTCACTCTCTTAATCTTTAAGCAAACCCCTAGTAAATGCTTTCTTTCCTTAGGAGTTGTCCTGAAGTGTCCATTGGTAGGAAAACCTTCCATTTTCCTAGAGTTTCTTGAAGGCACTGCTGACCTTTTGCCACAATTGCTTTCAGCTGCTATTCACGTGACTCATTGTCAGGCTTCTCTGGTTGTAATGAGTTCAGGGAGCTCTTATGACCTGTCCTCAACATTGACTGGTCTGCTGGCAATTATTCCTGCCAGCCTAACCTCACCCTTGAGGGCTCTGGAGCCACTACAACCTTTCAGATTTGCATCTGGCATATTTTTCATTCTTTGTAGTGTTTCTTTTGTTAGCCATTACTAGTTCCAACTGGCCCAGCCACTTTTTGTCTGCTAGACTATAGAATAGACATGGGGTCAGGGCTTGCAGTAAACAAATCACAATTTTGAAAGGCTTGCAAGCTGTGATCATGTATGCTGTGACACATTAAAACTTGGCAGAGTGTATATAGAACTTTTCAATATAGAAAAAGATTCATCCTTAGTACTGTCTTAAACCATTTATTTGTGTGTTGTATTATATAAACATAAACACATATATACAATCATGTTCATTTGTATGTTTGAGTAGCATTATAATATTTTATTAAAATATATGTTATGATTAGCTTCAATATTTCTCTCTCTCTCTGCTGGTTATTTTGATTTTTCTCTAAAAAAATACTTAGATCCTCTCGTGCACAAATTCTTTACAAAATATACCTCTATACTACATCTTTTTTCTTTTTAAAATTTAGCCATCTCAAAATTGAAAAAAAAAATGTTCATCATATCTATGTTCCTCACTCCTTGGTTTACTGAAAAAAAGATTTTCACCTTTTGTCAGTTCACTTAACCATTGTCTCTGAAGACTACACTCTGGTCTCAGAGCTCATTGCTGTCTTTTTAATGTTAATTTTTCCTCAAGAGCATTTGATACCTCTTGTCCTTCTCACTTATGCATACATTTCCTTTCACTCACCTTTCCTTACACTTTTTGTGTCCTAGTTTTTCTACTTTCCATATTTTTAGAAGTTTCTCCATCTTTACATTTCACTACATCTTTTTTTTTTTTTTAGATCCTTTTTTATTTTCCCTGTTAAAAATGACTTCATTGGACATCTCTGCTTTCCTTGTTGGCCAGCCGCAGTCCGTGTTTCCCTGCAGTTTAGAAGTGTATGAGCATCAACATCATCTGTTGCCTTCTCTCTTGTGAACTTCACTTCAGGATTATCATCTCGCTGATGAATTTTGCGATGTAAATGTCACACGAGAATATTCACGTTTGCTATTGAATTTAGATGTATCTTTCTAACTTCTTTATTTGAGTCCCTGATTTTCTGAAATTCAAAATTACTATATTATCCAATACTTTCTGGCTTTTCTGCTTTAAATCAGTTGTCAAGTTCCTATAGACCTTATATTTCTAAAATATTTTGTGCTGCTAGATATAGAGCCCAGTGCTTTGTATAAGCTAGGGATGTGCTCTCCCTCAGTCCTGGATTTTATTTCCCTTATGTGTCTGCAATTATGTCCCCTCTTTTTCTTCCTTACTGAATGAACTTCCACAGTTAATGTTACTGACTTTAGCTAAAAAAAAAAATTATTGTCTTAAGTCATCTGATGACCCTATTGGCCTTCAATTGATATTTCCAATCCACTTGTCATACAGCTGGCCCTGGGTCACACAATAGTGTCAAATCTGGGAAAGGGACTGATTGGGAAAGGAGGGATTAGCAGAGATGAGGTAGAGCTAAGAAAGAATAGCATGAGAAATGCAGTCAGAATATACTATGTATGTGTATAAAATTGTCAAATAACAAAATTAATCAAAAGAAGGAGTTGAAGCTAAGGCATGGTTCTAGAATACTTAAACCAGAATTCTTCTGGAGAAAACAAGTCTTCGAGACATATTGGACTTTCTATAACTTGTAGGACAATGAGTTCTGAAAAAATTCATTTCTCAAAATGACAGGTAGTCCTGGGTGATGTTTAATTTATAGAATATCCAGTATAGTTTGTGTGTGCGTGTGTGCGCGTGTATGTGTGTGTGTGTATGTGTGTGTTTTGTGTGTGTGTTGTGTGTGTGTGGTGTGTGTGTGTGTATGGTGAGCCTATGTAAAGTAAAGCATTGTACATGTGCCATTATTATCCTCTTTGACTATAGCAACAGAGGGAATTTTGCCATTGTGAAAAGCAAAGAAATGCAAAGAGCACTGCTTCCTGGACAGCAGCATGCTAATATCTTATCGCTGTCTTAGAGATATGCCAGCCTTTGGCATATTTCTTAGCATTCAGAGCTTTACTTTCCTCATGGGCCAGACCATCTTAGAGCATATTCCTTGCAAGGTTATGCAAATCACAGCATCTGGAAGCAGCTAAGTGTTTAATTAATTGTAACTGTCACCATCATTGTTTTTATTAATGAGCAGTACTGGTCCTGCTTCCACCGCTGTTTTTGACTTATCCCATTTAGTATTACAGTGACCTCACAAGGTCAGTGGCTCTGCCTATGTCTTACAGTTGGAGAATTGGAAACAGAATGGTTGCCAATATTCCCAGTGTCACAGAGTTCAATTCAGGATATGAGGCAGGCAGAGCCTTGGACAGTTAGCTTAGTTTAGGGGAAAAGGTATAGGATAATTTGGATGAACATTCCTGGTGAAGGGCTTTGATATGGCAGGATCATCAGGATTGACTTATGATCAAAAGCAAGAATACTCATGGTGACCAGGATGGAAAGGGATTTGATAACAATGGATGAAACTGGTGAAGAGAAGCAATGGGAATAAGAGGGAGTGGGGCTTAGATGTTGGACATCAGACTTGTATGTGCAATGGAAATGAGCTTGAAGAAGTCTTTACTGCTTTGAACTTTTGAGAATATTATAAGGCTTTGAGTACAGTGGAATGATCTATTGATTGTCTAAATCACTAAATACACCAAAATGTCACATCCTGGATCATATGAGGCCAAACCTTAGGAGCTAACTACTTAGTCCTTTATGATAACTGAACATTTTTTTCCCCGAGGACATGTATCAGAGAACCAGGCAGGCAGTTTTCGGGATGCAGTCTGTAACAATGGCATCGACATCATTGTCATACCCTTAACAGGTTCAAGTGAATTCTTTATGAGGAAGAGACTGCAGGGACAGAAAACTCGGAGAAAGGAGCCAGCACAACAAATGAATTAATCATACATATAAGCCATGCACATTTTATCGGCGCCAGCTTTGCCTACATACCCTGACTACTGTTCTGTTAGTAGACCTTTTAGCTCATGGGCACTCTATAATTCTGAACTGCATCAATGAGCTTGGTCAAATGATCTTTGCCCTCTTTCATAACTTTTTGGTTACATTTCTGGTAATATGAACCATCAACCCATATATCTTCTACTGACTTTGACATGAGTAAGGAAGCAAGTGTGTACATTTTTCTTTGCTTCCAGATGAAGGAAAAGATCAGCTCTTTAAAATTTCCTGTCACTCTTTTTGATCTAATTCAAGCTGAACTGCACAGAAAAGAAGCCCTGTGTTTCCTACGTTGCCATGCAGTTACCCTTTCTCGGACTATTTATGGGCTGCGGCTGCAGAACCCACCATACTTGCATCTGGCCCAAGGAAGGGACTATGTTAATAAGTAGATACAATGATCAGTAGAGAAGCTGCACAGGAAGTGGAGCAAGGAGTCACAGGAGCACATATTTTGAGATACTGCTGACCTTAACCTACCAGTTGTCTTGATTAATGTGTACTATTAATGTCACAAGATTATTTTCTCTTCTCTTTCATTTGTTGATTTGACTTACGTGGCAATTCTTTCTAATAAGATCCATGCTTAAAAAATGATTGCTTTTGCTGCATTTTACACCAACAATACTTGTAGACTTGGTATTTTGAGCAGTGTAAGATGCAGTAATTCCACTGTAGGATGGTTGCTGACTTTCTAGAATGTGTCCTATTTATGCATCAGATTAATTATTTAGAAAACCATAAAAATAGGAACTATAGTTATTGGAGTAATAGTTTTCCTTTTTCTAAAAGAACTATTGTCTCTGACAAAGAATTTTAAGCACTCAGTAATGTCTTATACCTCCAGCTATAAGGGACTTTGGAAATAATTTTATTGTGATGATTGTTTAATTTTATTCCTTAATATTAATTTATACCTTGAATGATAAAAGCCAAATCCATTATTTAATGAAGAAACTCAGCTCTTACTAGAGTAGAAAATGCATTTAACAAACTGTTACAAGACTAGTAACTTACAAAGAAACAGTTCTGACTTCTCTCCCTAAAATCACTAGAAATGGCATTCCTACATAGAAGTTAAGTTTTACATAAAATACATCTAGCATAAATTTTGGACAATAGTTTATATTTAGAAAGTCATAATAGATGAACATATTTTCATTGATGAGTTATATTTATTTTATGATTATTTCAGAGTACACAAAATCCCAATACAGAGAAGCATATACATCAGTGCTGATGAACAGAGGCAGGTAGGTACCTCTGGGTGATTCACCACTACAGCCTAAGAGATTTCACTATCTTCTTCCTGTGAAGAGCTGATGAATCTCAGTCAGCCTCTGGCAGCTTTTCTCCTATTCTAAAGATCCTAGATGAGACTTCAGCTTGCTTTCTAATTCTTTCCTGGAACTTCTCTTCATTTTGAAAATGCTTGTCAGAGATTCATAGTTTTGTGTTTTTTGTTTAAGGCAGTATAAATTCAAAAGATGTGGGTTGTGTGTGGTGTGTGTGTATGTGTGTGTGTGTGTGTAGGTTTTTTACTGTGGATGATTAATAGGAAAGAGAAGTAGGGCAACATATATCAATTTTTCTGTCTCTGTTTCTGTTTCCTCTCTATCTCTGTCTCTGGTCCTATCTCTGTGTTCCTGTCTGTTTCCATCCATCCTGCCTACTCCCTTCTATACTTTGGAATCACTGAGATGAGTATAATAAAGAGTCAAGTTTCAGGGTACTTAACTCTTTACAAAATTTCTAAAGAGCTCTGACCTTATTTTGTTGTGGGAAAAGTTATAAATGATTGGCAGTTCCCATGTTAAGCCCAGAACCAGCAGGCCAGTGTGTTTTCATCTCAAAGACCTTCTGGCCTGAGAGTCTCCCACCCCCACCCCAAGATGTTGGTGTGGTTGCTGCCTCCACCAGTCATTCTGCTGCCTCCATGGCTCTAAGCCTAGCCTATACAATGGCAGTCAACATCGCACTTAGATATCTCAATACCCAGTAACCTGGCAAAGTCAAAACTCTTGAAACTTATAATTAACCAGTCAGATTTATTATATAAGCAAATTCTCAATGCACGAGATGCCCACACAATAATTACAAGACCAATTGATAATGGTACAAGCTATCCACCTAGAATAGCACAAGTAACCCCAATCATTCTATCCCTATATGAAACCATATCTACCTATAGTTAATAAAGCCATGCAGATTTAGGATCTTCTTCCTGTCCGTCTTCCATGTTAATTCTCCTTTCCTCTCTCCCTGCATCCCTCTCTCTGTAACTCTTAGCTGCAGCTCCCTTTCTCTGTCCTATCACAGGCCTCCTGCTTCAGTAATATTTAAATAGATTGGACAGGTTGACATTTGAAGTATGAAAAACTTAAATGTAATAATCATCCAAACTTGTAGTTAAAAATTTATCTACCCTAGTTTTCAAAGGAGAGATTTAATCCTGGATTTTTTTTTTTTTTAAAGAAAAGGATTTGTTAAGAACAATTAAATTTACACTGTATAAGTATTATGTACTGTCTGATGATGTTGGACAAACTTTAGACTATCAAGAAGTTATAATTTAGTGGGACCTTGAAATTGGCCATGTTGTTTCCTGACATTTAAGAAATGATACTGTCACCTTCTACGTACAGGAAACAGAAATTATTTTGATTTCCTATGAATCACTCAACTGATTTATCATTTATCTTTTATCATTTATCATTTTATCATTTCTACTATACTTGAGATGGCTCTTCTTTTAAGACCAAGCCAAAACTGTCCTGGTAAATATTTAACACATTTTCTTAAAAGAGAAAAATACTGATTTGTGGCATTTGCTGATTCCAATGGTGTCAGTCCTTCTGCAAAGTAGAATTGGGTAGGTAGAACTAACCCCAAGTGGGATTAATAAAGAAGCCTCACAGAGCAGGGGAAGGTGACGATCTCTTCTCTCCTCCCCTCCCCCTCCTCCCTTCCCCTGTCTCTCTTCACCTCTCCTTTTCTCTTTTCTCCCTCTGTCCTCACCTCTCTTATTCTCCCTTCTCTCTTTCCCTTCCCCTCCCATCTTCTCTGTTCTCCTTCCTAAGAAAGAGTCTTGCTATTTTGTTCAGCCTGGTTTTGAACATCTATGCTCAATGGATCATACCAATTCAAGCTTTGAGGAAATCATATAATTTGGTATCTCACCCCCTATAACTGATAAGATAACAATAAATAAAAGTATCCCTATTAGTTACAATGATAATTCTTTTCCAATCCAAGCACAACCACCAGCCTTTGAGGTGAGATCATAACTCATATGCATTTACACTGTTAGGATAAGAACATTGAGGTATTTCTCCTCTGGCTGTTACACTACTATGCTTTTTAAAGATTTATTTATTTTATGTGACTGTATGTGGCTATGTGAACATGGGCACAGGTACCTGAGATGGATAGAATTAATGTCAGAGTCCCTGGAGCTGGACTCGGAGGCAACTGTGAGTCACTTGCCACAGGAGCTGCAAACTGAAAACCAGGGCTCTGAAAGAACAGTATTTGCTCATAACAACCAAGCTATCTTTTTGACTTCTTGCTATAATTACTTCAGTGTTGCTAAATTTTATTTTATTTATCTCTTCCTACATAGTCATCAGTGCAACACTATTTGATATCAGAGGCTACTATGTAGGTTACTACAGTAAGTAGCAATAACATTGTACTATAGGTAGTTTCTGGAAACTGCTGCAGATTCATAAGTAAGACTCTCTTTGGATTATGCTTTAAGGCAGAGAAGTAGGGCCAAGGAAAATGAGAAACTGGTATAATTGTGATGCTTATCTCTTTGAAGATCTGACACTGGGATAGTTCATCCATACTGTTCTGAACTGTGGTTATGGTACAGCTCCTTTGTTCACTATTAAGCAGCCACTGGTATAGCAGGTAAAACCCACTTGCAAGCACGTTCCATTTTGGTGCTTTCTAGAGTGAAGCTGTGCATCTTTAGCATCTGAACATTCCATTAGCTGGGACACTGAATGTCTCCTATATAAAGAAGACCTAAGTAGATCCATTGTGCTGCATAGACATATTTATTTTATAAGGGGATTCACAGTATTCATAATGGTCTCTTTTCTTGGAAAACCTTACAAGATTGATGTTATGAGGATAAATTATATCTTCAGCTTATTTTATTATTTATTTCTTAATAACCATTTCCCCATCAGATTCATCATATCTTTCTCAAGCTTCATTTCCTGGACTTTTGCTTTAGCCCTTCAAAGTGGTCAGGAGAACACCAACATCCCAAATGGATCATCTGGGCACAAAAATTACTCTTTATTTACACAATGTAAATATATATATATATATAATATATATATATAATATATATATCTCCCAATGATCAAGGTCAATGATTCTTATCACATTGTAATCATTTTCCGTACCTGTTAGTCCTCTGGTACAACCAAGGTGGTAAGCATAACAATGTTGAGTGAGAATCTTGCTGAGATGTCTCATGAATGAGTTTGTTCATTTGTTTTCTTTTTTTTTCATTTTTAATTAGAGTCTAAATGTCCTTCTCCAGGTAGATCATGGGGAGGGATTATAAATAATGGAATTTTTATTTTCATCCCTGAGCTACTAGTTCCATATATATTCTATCTGGTGAGGGCGAAGTATATATCATGTTCATTGAAATAAGGTAGATCTTGGTAGATGTTTTTCTTTTTTTTTTTTGAATCTGAATCAAGGATTCTTTTGGAGTATACAGCTGTGTGCAGCTGTGATGTATTCATTCAGCAGACAGACATTGGCTGCTTACTTGGTGCCAAGACAGCTAGAGATTCCCTCATGTCCCACAGATCCAGTGTTCCCTCCAAAAGACATTTAGCACTAGGGAGACTAGGAGATAAAGTTGCCTCCAGGTGGGGTGGGAAGCCCAATTACTCATCTATGTATGAAGTCAACTATCTGACTTCACTTTCAAACCTGCACTTATCTCAGGAGAAAACGACCCACCATGGCAGAAGGATACTGCATTGAGTTTTAATATGGTAGATTCCATGGTAGATGTTTTTCTATCCTTATAGTTTCAGCTCTGTTTGATGCCTTAGCTATGATTTCTCAATGACGGTCCTTCTGCCTTATAAGGCTTAAATCTTATGACAGTTACAGAAAGGCTTAAGTTCTGTGAATATAGTGGCCAATGCCAAATCGTTCTATAGATTGAGTTTTTGGGTAGTGATGATATATGATATTTATTATAAACTCTAGATAGCAGTATGACTAATGCTTAGTGAGGAAACCAACCAAACAAAAAGATGAACAAGTAAACAAAAATTCATTCGCAACATATGTGCTAATTGTAGATAAGATAATTTAATTTTCTTTTAGAAACAGTCTTTATAAACTTGCAGTAACGTTACTTTAGGGATGTTGATATATTGGGGTTTTAGTGTTGATTTATGCTGTGGTCTGATTGCTGTTTCACTGTAGGATGAGCTACATTGTTTTTGGTGAATTGAATCTCATCCTGTTGGATCCTTGTAGACTCTTTTTCCCTGATCCTGTGGACACTTCATTCATAAGCAAAACTGAAGGCAACTGACACAAGCTGGCTGACATCAGTTACCTGTAGTATTCTGTCTACCTGTTTGGTTAGGACGTCACCCTAGAACTTTGATAGATGTTAATATGTGATAAAGAAAGTTCACAAGGAACAGTCTTGCAGTCTCTTCGATTTGGTAGGAGGAAAGGCATGGAGCCAAATAAAACCAAAATGTGATTTCTAGAGAAACAGCTCCAGAACCACAAATCAAAACAAGGGTAGGTATGTGGCTTGCAGCTAAAGAGATACTTCACAAAATATCTATGATAGATGAGGATGACCCTTCTGTGTTTTTCAGGTCATGATGGTGGTACTTCTCTCTGACCATATTCACTGTGGTAGCAGTGAATTGTGATTATGATGTTGATCTGGATTTGAGTCTGTTCTGGAAGTTTTCCTCATGGTTTGGCAACTCCAGAATCTTGCACTTAACAGGTTAATGTATCGGTGCAGAGCTCGTGACAACTACCCAGTGGACCAGTGGTTATGGATCATGTATATATAGAATGGAGCTATACTTACTGATCATCTGCTTCCTTGTTTTTTATTTTCTTTCTTAAAAGTCAATTATTTTTTGAAGTTCCAGGACATCAATATCAATTTAAACTCTTCCCAGGATTTACAAAGTACCTGGTTATTATTTTTTTTTTTATGTGTGTCTACCATGGTCTTTGTTTCTTGGTGAAATCTAGAGAGTATTCTTGCCTTATGGACTTTATATAAAGTTAAAGAATTCTTTTTCATGAAAATGCAACAAGATTTTGTGTAGTTAAGATGTTGTTTGAAGGTAGAAACTGAATAAGTTATTGCTTTTTATGGGTTATCTGCCCCATCACTCCTTTGTAATACTTGTTTCTTTTGGTCATAGATGGAATAGTTCTTAAACTTCAGAGCTACATTTCCCCCTGGAATATCACATTCTACCATATGTACATCAGGTCCCTAAGACTTTGTTACTTGTTCTAATAGCTCTACCAGCTCAAAGTAACAGGATCCTGTTATTTTGGAGCCTTTTGATCCTCAATTTTAATAAGTGTATCTACTACCTTTAAGCCTAGATTCAATGGAGCAGATATAGTCACCTATGGATTTCTGAATTGTTTGTTTCCAAACACTCTCCTTATACTGTTTATTATTATTGTTATTATTACTATTATTTTGGTAAATAAAAGTATCATCTGCTCCATGAACATACTAGATGGTTCTCATGGATCAAATAGCATTTGTTATGGCATGGAGACATCTCTGAGCCTTTTGTACTTTTCTACTATGGGCTCTGGTATTATTAGCATCACTACTTCATTGCTTCAACACTTCCTAGGGTGTCTATCAGAATGTTAAGTTTTTCATCACCTTATCCAAGGTTCTGTTCTAGTCTCTAAATTCCACTTTGATTAAACGCTTTGAAAATCTCATACATGTTCTTTCAACTCTTGCTCATTCCTGCTGCTTAGTCCTGGAGTTTCATAGATCTAGAAAACTGTTCAAATTTTGCAATGGTTTTCTGAAGGATGTCTGTGAGTTAGTTCTAGCTATTGTACTTGGAAGCTAGGAGGGCAGGCAGGGCTAAATCATTATGGGCAACATACCTGTGGTTTATGATGGGGATTTATGTACCATGCTAACCAGGCTATATTGACATTACTTGAACAAACACTCGTTAGTCTTGGGTTTGAGAGTATTTTATAGTTGTGATGAAAGTCAAAATACCTCATGTGAGAAACATGAAATATCTACATAGAGTGAGTGAACCTGATTTTTTTTTTTTTTTTTTTTCCGAGACAGGGTTTCTCTGTGTAGCCCTGGCTGTCCTGGTACTCACTCTGTAGACCAGGCTGGCCTCGAACTCAGAAATCCGCCTGCCTCTGCCTCCCAAGTGCTGGGATTAAAGGCGTGCGCCACCACCGCCAGGCCATAGTGAGCCTGATTTAATGGGTAGAGAGAGCATAATAGCTCTACAAGTTCCATGTGCTAACTGATGCTACCAGTGGAGTACTGAAGGACATACCTGAATTCATGATTTCCAGAAAAATATCAACCTCTGGACTATAGCATCAGGTTATCCTCTTAGTTCCAGTATACTCTTTATGATGGCCTGTCCTGTGGCTTTTAGCCTTGTCTAGCCAATCTCTACAGTTGGCTGTGTAAGTCTCTTGCACTAAGTCTATTTTCGTATGTTTCTAACTACTCTTGTATTTTTGATAGGTTGTCGTATCTTTTGAGACAGTGGCCTGCATCCTTCCAGAAAAGAGGCCTTAAAAGTCTTAAATTTCTTTAGTTACAGAGGGTTTGAGGATAGTAGAGAGACATTATTTCCCAGGGCATAAAAAACAGATGTTCCCATTTAAGTTTTATAATCATGTTTGTTTTGTTTTTGTTTTTGTTTTCTTTTAAACAATAAGAATGTATTTATTTTTAAACAGAATTTTAAACAATCTTCAAAAACCACATTCATCACAAATAAGCATATGAAAAGACATCAACTATTTTTTTTTTTACTTCCAAAGGATATATGTAATAGACCAACAGATTTTTTTTCTTTTTTTACTGATAATAACTTTTTATTTAAACAACACAAGTTCAACATATTTTCTTTTTTTTTCTTTTTTTTTTTGGCTGTACACAGTCTTTTCTATTGTAGAAGAATAAATCAAGTCCAATAAAGTCCTTTGCAATTTTTGGAGATCAATTCAGACATCAAAACGAGGGATTTTTTCAGATTAGTGATGTCAATCTCTAGCTGTTTGGTGTCCTTGTCAATGGCCCATCAAAGGTCTGAGTAGTATAAGTCTGGGGGCCAGCATCAGGATTAGAGCTTCTACCAGCAGACATCACGGGTGTTTCCTTTTTACCTGTTCTCAGGCTGGAGGTTTAAAC